>CAWUFW010002747.1:1800000-2072202 GCA_963921515.1 Calotriton arnoldi | reverse complement strand
TTGTACTTCACAGTTTCAGTTGCACGTATTGCTACAGGCTGAGCGGCCAAAACAAGTGGGACCTGTGGCACGAGGGGATATGAGACAGTAGTAGGTGTCAGCACTGCACCCTATGTACAGCACTGTACGGATCACACCTCCCGAAACATTGACAGGTGTCCACATTGACAGCCCCATGCCAAGACGGCTGTGTGCTTGCAGTCACACGTCACAGGTGAGAGGTTACATTGCACGTGCCAGGTGGCAGGCGTACATAGTGGGAGCTGGCATGTGTGTGCATGTGTCTCCTGTTCAGGATCCACCAGATGGGCGCTGACTCTGTACTGACCATTGGACACAGCATGTTCCGTGGAAGGCTTGTGTGTGTGGGATGGTGGCACTGGATGTGCCTCCGTTGGGTGGGGGGCCATGCACAGGGCGGGTACGTCGATGATTGCGCATTGTTGGTCACGGTGGGTGCACCACACTGCAGATGTGTTGCCCTGTGTTCCAATTCCTATGTCCGCATGATGATGGACTGTAGATGTGGGCAGACTACACATTGGTCGATGTGCTGTCTATATGCATGTGCCTTCACACCAGAGCACAGCTGCCCCTGCACATGTGACCCCTGCTGGACTCGCTGCTGGGTCTGTGGAGCTGATGCACCTTCTGCGCGTGGGGGCGGGACAGCTCTCCCTCACTTCCCTCATTGCGCATGTCATGACTTTTGCCGCAGGTGACATGGATCATGGAGGGCCCACATGTACGCGTGGGTAGGCTACACATGATTGTACACTGGTCGCCACCCCCAGTCAGTGTTTCGAATGGGAAGGTTGTCGTGCTGGTGGTATGTTCGATGTGGCGGATGGGCGGGGCCTAGGTGCGGGCTTACATTCCGGACATGGGGGGGTAGTTGGATTGGCGACTAGTTGCAGTACACACGGGACACGTCTCTTCCTTTCCACATCTGGGTCATCCCTTGTACTGAACTGACAGTGATACAGTCATCTTCGCCCCAGCCCTCATGTCCTCCCTCGCTCCCCCAATATGCATGCTCACCTGCGAGGCTAGCGCCTGCACAGGCAGCCCTAGCTCGCACCAGAGAGGGCAAGGAGTGTATGTGTGGGTCCAGTTGCACGAGTGGGCTGTCTCAGGGGTATGATGTGTGGCGGGGCGCCGTCACCTGCGTGGTGCCCCAAATGGAGACCCGGCCTGCATGGACTATGCATCACAGTCTTCGCCTTCCCGGATCCGCCACCTCGACACCCAGTGGCTGTGGCTGCCCTTGCGGCCAGGCCGCGTCCGTCTGTGGCTGATGGCCACACATTCACTCTTTGGCCTCTCTGGGGAGGCTCGGGGTGGTGGCGCACGCGCTTGCACTTAGTCGCAATGGCATGCGGCGTGGTTGGTATGATGGGCAATGGATGGGATGGTGCGAGCCACCTCCCGTGGACGTCAGTGCTGCTCGTGCTGTGGTGGTCACCCCTGCACTTCCATTTGACTTGTGCCATGCTAGGCGTTGAGGGTTCTATTGCCTGCGTGATATGACCAGGAGGAGCGCGGGAGACCTCTCACACACCATGCTCCACTGCCATCCCGTGCCCTGCCTCGCCCTGCATGCGGATTGACTATGTTGGGGTTACACCTGGTCGACTGGGGCTGTGTGCGCTTGTCAAGGGGCATGGCGGAGCGCACAACAGGATCCAGCTTGTCCACAGAGGGTGGGCTGAGGTGCGCCTGGTGCCGCTTTGTACGTGTGCCCGGCTGCTGTGCCCACGTGTTCCTCCCCCCGACAGGTGTCCTCTCCCAATGCCCAGGGAAGCGGTGGTGTACTGTTCATGACCCCTCCCAACACGGCGTGCTCCAACTTGGCATGTGCGCATCTACCCGTCGCACCCACCCACCTGAGCACTGCGTCCATACGACTTCACACGACACATGTGTGTCTCCCACAGTAGTGCTACTCATTTGCGTTGACATCAATACCAGTGGACTACATGGTCATGTCACGACTGCCGTGTACTTCACATACTCTCATCCTCTCTCATTACGTACTTGTGAAATGAGTCAGCGGAGACAGTTTTGGTTTCAAACATTATATTGAGTCTTCTGTCCTCTGTGATGCAGTATAGTGGACACTACTGGCAGCGGAATACATGTTGAGGATATACTGAGCATGATTGCAAATGGGATAGGGTGTGGGGTTACATGTGATTGGCTGTTGCATGTGGGATGTGGGCTTCAGAGTGACATCTGCTTGGCCAAGGCTGTGCTAATGTACATTTACGTATAGCTGCGGAGCTGCGGACTTTGACACAGACGGTATACATGTAGCCTACCAGACCGCTTGGCATCATGAGGCACAGTCCATCTCAGTTCCATGTGACAGGTTTGCTGCGGTTGTTCCTCATGCACGCGTGCATGTGAGATGACATCAGGGCATGTGCTTGCGTGCATGCAGCGGCGTGCCACTTGTTGTTGCACTGTGGTGGTTACTGGACATGTCACAGTCACTGGGGTCAGTGTTGTTGTTGTATGCACTTGTCGTCCATGCAAGGTCCTGGTATGGGATTCCCGGGGCGGGGTGGGAGGGTGCAGCACCCACAGACTCCAAGCGACCTATTCATGTCCACTGAGCGGTGTGTGTCCCATGGCGCTGGATCCATGTCGTGTCCTGGTTGTTCGTGCAGTTCCGTCCATGTGGGTGCGATACACAGAGCCCATGCCACTGCCTCCCACGATGCATGCGGTGTTCCTGGATGTGATGGGGAACAGTGTGCATGTCCCGGTCATATCCGATGTCATGGCGATGTCGTTGATGGTGTGGTTACAGTTGCCGGTCGTTTGGTATGTGGCTGTTGTGGTGGTGACTGGCCAGTCCGTGCGGAAGCTAAGCATGGGTGCGGGGTTGGACATCATAGGTCAATCGGGGAACCTGCGTTGTGGTCCGACGTATTTACAGGTTGTCAGGTATGCGATGCCGTCCAGCAGGGCTTCCATGTCATTGGTGGTGTACATGTTTGCCAGCCAATGTAGCGGATGGTGGCTGTCAAGGTGTTGTTCGTAAGTTGTCCCTTGGAGGACCATGATGGGGCATGCTGGGTGACATTCGATGTAGCTGTTCTCGATGATCCGTCGTGGTGGAGGCACAGTGGTCCCATTTCAGTGCGGGTGCGATGTTGGCCACATACGCCATGCCCCCATAGGCAGAGCAGGCCCTGTCGTGTGCGTCCAGAGGGAGGAGTAGTGGTAGCAGGTCCGCCTTCAGACATGCCGGGTTGGAGAGGCATATCTCCACGGGATGCTGGTAGGGACACCTCCGACAGTAGAAGACGGGCAGTGACGCAGCTGAACAATGTGATGCGGTAAGTCAGTCGGTAGCTGTCGTTCAGCAGGGACAGGAGATCGCATCCCAATGTATGAAACAGGTTGGTTTTGTACAGCTTGAGCTGTTCGGCGTAGTTGGGTAGGTGTGTTGCGGTTGCCATTTCGCAGCGGTGCGTTGTGGTGGCGTGCTCCGGCTGTGTGTGCAGTCTGCAATGTGCACGCTCCGAGGTTGCTGTGAGCTCTGTGTAGTCGTAGGGAGACAGGACTTGTGTTCTGTTGGCTTATTTGGAGGACACGGGCCCTCTTCCCACATGCTTCTCAGACAGTTCAAGGTCAGTGATGTGTGACTCCTTCCAATTAACTTGCATGTGGCCGACATGGGGAGTGTTTTCTTCTTTCTTCCCCGTCCGTTGTGTGCTTCTGTGATATGCGCTATCTGCCCTGTGGTCGGTCTCCTCGGCATGCCTGTGTTGGTCTATTCTTGGACAATGGCTGTGATTCACCGGCTTCTGTCGTAGGGCTGTGGTTTCGGAGTTGGAATGGAAGGTCATTCAGTGCTGTCTGCTCTCCCTTGTGTGGGCGGCAGGCTGCCTTTCCGCTCTGCGTTGGGCCTTGTGTGTGAATGTTATTCTTGGGCCACCTGTTGTCGGTCCCCGGGCTCTTTGGTGTTCCGTTTATATGTCTTGTTCATATGTGCAGGGTGGTATGGGTGTTTTCAGTGTGGTCACTGGCGTTCCTCTTCCCGAAGGGGCCCTGCTTCTCCCTAGTTGGTGTTGCCGCCGCTGTGTGCTACGCCATGTTTGTTACACTGGGGTGTGTCCTGCTGTTGCGTGTCTTCACTGACATGTGTGCGTCGGTTGTGTGGCGTTGGGTGTTGTCCGTGAGGTGGGCGTTGGGGACATGTCTGTGGCAGGCCTGTCACGTGTCATGTGCGTTCGAGGGTGGGGCTGATGTGTGTGCTGCTTGGTTGTGTCCCTGTGTCTGTGTGCGACGCATGCATGGCGCTGCGGTTGGCCTCTGCGTTGTGCGCATGTGTGGCGGCGTCATCGCCGCTTTGGGGCCGTGACGAGGGTCGTTGGTTCCTAGTCCCAGGTGGTGTGTACACATGTGTTACGCGATGTTACGATTTGGCCTGTGTGTCATATGTGGATGCAATGGTGGATGTGTAGTGTACACGCGCTGGTGGGGGGTTGTCCGCTTTTTCCGCCCTTGCACTGTGTGCGCTGTTTGCGTGCACTTGTTGTGTGTGTGCCTACCTGCGTCTCCGCGGTACGTTGCGTCCTTGGTGGTGCATCAGCAGGAGCATGGGGAGGGCCTGCAGTGCTGGATTCATGCTCGGGGAGCCGCTTCTTCGTTGTCCGTGCTCGGCGTCCGTGTTACCGCTTCGGTTTGTCGTACGGTATCTCTTGGCCGTGGGAGCCGTTTGTTTGCGGCATCGTAATTTATGCGCCGGGGGCGGGGCGTGTTTCGTCGGACGGTGTGTGTCAGTTGGGCTGCGCCGCTACGTGTGCGGGCGCACTTTGATGGCGGACGGTGTTGCTGGCAGCTTGCCCCGGCGGTGTTTGGCCTACTTCCGCATCGTAATTGGGCGGGCGTGTGGACTGCTGCGTGCCGGCGGTAACTGGTGGTTTTTGCATCCGCCAGCACGGCGGTTGTGCTTCCGCCCGCCATCGTAATGGGCCCTTAATTATTAAAAATATTAAATTTTTTAAAATTAAAAATTCTATTTTATTTTTCTAAAGTAATAAACATTTTATAATACATTTTGGGTTAAGAATATATTTTTGGTAGTTTGAAAGATCAAAATAGGCGGGGTTATTTAGGGGCTCATTACGATGGCGGGCGGAAGCACAACCGCCGTGCTGGCGGATGCAAAAACCACCAGTTACCGCCGGCCCGCAGCAGTCCACACGCCCGCCCAATTACGATGCGAAAAGTAGGCCAAACACCGCCGGCAAGCCAGCAACACCGTCCGCCATCAAAGTGCGCCCGTACACGTAGCGGCGCAGCACAACTGACACACACCGTCCGGCGAAACACGTCCCGCCCGGCGCATAAATTACGATGCCGCAAACAAACGGCTCCCACGGCCAAGAGATACCGTACGACAAACCGAAGCGGTAACACGGACGCCGAGCACGGACAACGAAGAAGCGGCTCCCCGAGCATGAATCCAGCACTGCAGGCCCTCCCCATGCTCCTGCTGATGCACCACCAAGGACGCAACGTACCGCGGAGACGCAGGTAGGCACACACACAACAAGTGCACGCAAACAGCGCACACAGTGCAAGGGCGGAAAAAGCGGACAACCCCCCACCAGCGCGTGTACACTACACATCCACCATTGCATCCACATATGACACACAGGCCAAATCGTAACATCGCGTAACACATGTGTACACACCACCTGGGACTAGGAACCAACGACCCCGTCACGGCCCCAAAGCGGCGATGACGCCGCCACACATGCGCACAACGCAGAGGCCAACCGCAGCGCCATGCATGCGTCGCACACAGACACAGGGACACAACCAAGCAGCACACACATCAGCCCCACCCCGAACGCACATGACACGTGACAGGCCTGCCACAGACATGTCCCCAACGCCCAATTCACGGACAACACCCAACGCCACACAACCGACGCACACATGTCAGTGAAGACACGCAACAGCAGGACACACCCCAGTGTAACAAACATGGCGTAGCACACAGCGGCGGCAACACCAACTAGGAGAAGCAGGGCCCCTTCGGGAAGAGGAACGCCAGTACCACACTGAAACACCCATACCACCCTGCACATATGAACAAGACATATAAAACGGAACACCAAAGAGCCCGGGGACCGACAACAGGTGGCCCAAGAATAACATTCACACACAAGGCCCAACGCAGAGCGGAAAGGCAGCCTGCCGCCCACACAAGGGAGAGCAGACAGCACTGAATGACCTTCCATTCCAACTCCGAAACCACAGCCCTACGACAGAAGCCGGTGAATACAGCCATTGTCCAAGAATAGACCAACACAGGCTTGCCGAGGAGACCGACCACAGGGCAGATAGCGCATATCACAGAAGCACACAACGGACGGGGAAGAAAGAAGAAAACACTCCCCCATGTCGGCCACATGCAAGTTAATTGGAAGGAGTCACACATCACTGACCTTGAACTGTCTGAGAAGCATGTGGGAAGAGGGCCCGTGTCCTCCAAACAAGCCAACAGAACACAAGTCCTGTCTCCCTACGACTACACAGAGCTCACAGCAACCTCGGAGCGTGCACATTGCAGACTGCACACACAGCCGGAGCACGCCACCACAACGCACCGCTGCGAAATGGCAACCGCAACACACCTACCCAACTACGCCGAACAGCTCAAGCTGTACAAAACCAACCTGTTTCATACATTGGGATGCGATCTCCTGTCCCTGCTGAACGTAAGTTACCGACTGACTTACCGCATCACATTGTTCAGCTGCGTCATGCCCGTCTTCTACTGTCGGAGGTGTCCCTACCAGCATCCCGTGGAGATATGCCTCTCCAACCCGGCATGTCTGAAGGCGGACCTGCTACCACTACTCCTCCCTCTGGACGCACACGACAGGGCCTGCTCTGCCTATGGGGGCATGGCGTATGTGGCCAACATCGCACCCGCACTGAAATGGGACCACTGTGCCTCCACACGACGGATCATCGAGAACAGCTACATCGAATGTCACCCAGCATGCCCCATCATGGTCCTCCAAGGGACAACTTACGAACAACACCTTGACAGCCACCATCCGCTACATTGGCTGGCAAACATGTACACCACCAATGACATGGAAGCCCTGCTGGACGGCATCGCATACCTGACAACCTGTAAATTCGTCGGACCACAACGCAGGTTCCCCGATTGACCTATGATGTCCAACCCCGCACCCATGCTTAGCTTCCGCACGGACTGGCCAGTCACCACCACAACAGCCATACCAAACGACCGGCAACTGTAACCACACCATCAACGACATCGCCATGACATCGGATATGACCGGGACATGCACACTGTTCCCCATCACATCCAGGAACACCGCATGCATCGTGGGAGGCAGTGGCATGGGCTCTGTGTATCGCACCCACATGGACGGAACTGCACGAACAACCAGGACACGACATGGATCCAGCGCCCATGGACACACACACCGCTCAGTGGACATGAATAGGTCGCCTGGAGTCTGTGGGTGCTGCACCCCTCCCACCCCGCCCCGGGAATCCCATACCAGGACCTTTGCATGGACGACAAGTGCATACAACAACAACACGACCCCAGTGACTGTGACATGTCCAGTAACCACCACAGTGCAACAACAAGTGGCACGCCGCTGCATGCACGCAAGCACATGCCCTGATGTCATCTCACATGCACGCGTGCATGAGGAACAACCGCAGCAAACCTGTCACATGGAACTGAGATGGACTGTGCCCATGATGCCAAGCGGTCTGGTAGGCTACATGTATACCGTCTGTGTCAAAGTCCGCAGCTCCGCAGCTATACGTAAATGTACATTAGCACAGCCTTGGCCAAGCAGATGTCACTCTGAAGCCCACATCCCACATGCAACAGCCAATCACATGTAACCCCACACCCTATCCCATTTGCAATCATGCTCAGTATATCCTCAACATGTATTCCGCTGCCAGTAGTGTCCACTATACTGCATCACAGAGGACAGAAGACTCAATATAATGTTTGAAACCAAAACTGTCTCCGCTGACTCATTTCACAAGTACGAATGAGAGAGGATGAGAGTATGTGAAGTACACGGCAGTCGTGACATGACCATGTAGTCCACTGGTATTGGATGTCAACGCAAATGAGTAGCACAACTGTGGAAGACACACATGTGTCGTGTGAAGTCGTATGGACGCAGTGCTCAGGTGGGTGGGTGTGACGGGTAGATGCGCACATGCCAAGTTGGAGCACGCCGTGTTGGGAGGGTCATGAACAGTACACCACCGCTTCCCTGGGCATTGTGAGAGGACACCTGTCGGGGGAGTGAACACGTGTGTGCACAGCAGCCGGGCACACGTACAAGCGGTACCAGGCGCACCTCAGCCCACCCTCTGTGGACAAGCTGGATCCTGTTGTGCGCCCGCCATGCCCCTTGACAAGGCACACACAGCCCCAGTCGACCAGGTGTAACCCCAACATAGTCAATCCGCACAGGCGATACAGGGCACGGGATGGCAGTGGAGCATGGTGTGTGAGAGGTCTCCTCGCGCTCCTCCTGGTCATATCACGCAGGCAATAGAACCTCAACGTCTAGCATGGCACAA
Source organism: Calotriton arnoldi (assembly GCA_963921515.1). Classification (NCBI taxonomy): domain Eukaryota; kingdom Metazoa; phylum Chordata; class Amphibia; order Caudata; family Salamandridae; genus Calotriton; species Calotriton arnoldi. The sequence continues at coordinate 2,063,577 of CAWUFW010002747.1, read as the reverse complement.
GTCAAATGGAAGTGTAGGGGGACGCACCACAGCACGAGCAGCACTGACGTCACGGGAGGTGGCTCGCACCATCCCATCCATTGCCCATCATACCAACCACGCCACATGCCATTGCGACTAAGTGCAAGCGCGTGCGCCACCACCCCCGAGCCCTCCCCAGAGAGGCCAAAGAGTGAATGTGTGGGCCATCAGTCACAGACGGACGCGGCATGGCCGCAAGGGCAGCCACAGCCACTGGGTGTCGCAGGTGGCGGATCCGGAAGGCGAAGACTGTGATGCATAGTCCATGCAGGCCGGGTCTCCATTTGGGGCACCACGCAGGTGGACGGCGTCCCGCAACACATCATACCCTGAGACAGCCCACTCGTGCAACTGGACCCACACATACACTCCTTGCCCTCTCTGGTGCGAGCTTGGGGCTGCCTGTGCAAGCGCTAGCCTCGCAGGTGAGCATGCATATTGGGGGAGCGAGGGGAGGACATGAGGGCTGGGGCGAAGATGACTGTATCACTGTCAGTTAGTACAAGGGATGACCCAGATGTGGAAAGGAAGAGACGTGTCCCGTGTGTACTGCAACTAGTCGCCAATCCAACTACCCCCCATGTCCGGAATGTAAGCCCGCACCTAGGCCCGCCCATCCGCCACATCGAACATACCACCAGCACGACAACCTTCCCATTCGAAACACTGACTGGGGGTGGCGACCAGTGTACAATCATGTGTAGCCTACCCACGCGTACATGTGGGCCCTCCATGATCCATGTCACCTGCGGCAAAGTCATGACATGCGCAATGAGGGAAGTGAGGAGAGCTGTCCGCCCCACGCGCAGAAGGTGCATCAGCTCCACAGACCCAGCAGCGAGTCCAGCAGGGGTCACATGTGCAGGGGCAGCTGTGCCTGGTGTGAAGGCACATGCATATAGACAGCACATCGACCAATGTGTAGTCTGCCCACATCTACAGTCCATCATCATGCGGACATAGGAATTGAACACAGGGCAACACATCTTCAGTTGGTGCACCCACCGTGACCAACAATGCGCAATCATCGACGTACCCGCCCTGTGCATGGCCCCCCACCCAACGGAGGCACATCCAGTGCCACCATCCCACACACACAAGCCTTCCACGGAACATGCTGTGTCCAATGGTCAGTACAGAGTCAGCGCCCATCTGGTGGATCCTGAACAGGAGACACATGCACACACATGCCAGCTCCCACTATGTACGTCTGCCACCTGGCACGTGCAATGTAACCTCTCACCTGTGACGTGTGACTGCAAGCACACAGCCGTCTTGGCATGGGGCTGTCAATGTGGACACCTGTCAATGTTTCGGGAGGTGTGATCCGTACAGTGCTGTACATAGGGTGCAGTGCTGACACCTACTACTGTCTCATATCCCCTCGTGCCACAGGTCCCACTTGTTTTGGCCGCTCAGCCTGTGCCCACATCGTCGTCGTCGTGTGCCATACTCATCCAGCCGCGGAAGCAGTTCCATGCTCAGCAGACATTCATGTTGCCGTGGCGTTGCCGCTTGACGGATATGCAGTCAGTCCCCATCAGCACGCCCCGCAAGTCATTGGGGCCTAGATCCCCATGTGCATGCACATGGCAGTGGTTTGTATCACTAGCCATTGCCATTGTTGGGAGACCTGTGTAAGTGTATTGTGGCCGTGCCGTCCCAGCTTGACAGCTGGGCTGTGGCTCATGTGCTTGCTCAGTCATGTCAGTGATGTGTATGCGAAATTGCTATGTGTCGTGTTGCTTTGACATGTGTCCTCTGCCATTGTCCCTAGGCGGAGACCGAACATTGACCGCCCATACCAATTGCTGGCGGACATGGACGATACAGAGGTTATTAGGAAGTTTCGGCTGGACAGGCCAACCCTGCATCGACTGTGTGCCATGTTAGAACCCCATCTCCGTCCCCGCAGGGCTGTATCCGACTGCTGTCACCCCCACGGCTAAGGTGATGGCCGCCATGCATTTCTTCGCCACTGGGTCATTCCAGCACACAGTGGGCATTGGAGGAGGGATGTCCCAGCCCATGTTCAGCAAGGTGCTGAGGGATGTACTGGCAGCCATGATGCTGTGCAGAAACAGGTACATCCGCTTCCCCAGGGCTCGTGAATTGGCGGCAGTGAAGGGTGCATTCTATGCCCTTGGCAGAATCCCACACGTCGTTGGAGCCATTGACTGCACACATGTCGGCCTTGTTCCACCACAGGCCACTGAGCACCTGTACCGCAACAGGAAGCACACGCACTCCCTGAATGTGCAAGTGGTGTGCCTTGCGGACATGGTGATCACCCACGTGTGTGCAAAGTTCCCAGGCTCGGCCCATGACGCACACATAATGCGCAACAGCATCTTGCCACGACTGATGTCCAATATGCAACAGGATCGTGCCTGTATTGTCGGTGAGTATGTGGAGTGGTGTAGCGTGCTGGTTGTGCGATGCTGTCCCCTGTCCAGTTGGAATTGCAACGGTTCTCTGTGTCCCTCACACCCAGGTGACTCTGCGTACCCGAATGGGGCATGGCTGCTCAGTCCATTGAGGAATCCTCGCACCCCAGCAGACGATCGCTACAATGAGGCACATGGGAGGACCAGACGTGTGGTCGAGCGTACCTTTGGCCTCCTCAAGTCCAGGTTCAGGTGCCTGGACCGCACCGAGGTGCGCTGGCGTACTCCCCACAGAAGGTGTGCCGGATAGTGGTGGCGTGCTGCATGCTGCACAATCTGGCCATTCGGAAGCAGATCCCCCTCATCGTGGATGACGGAGATCAACCAGGGCCCCAGCCCGCAGACCAGGACAGCTCGAGTGAGGAGGACAGCGGAGAGGAGGAAGCTGGTAATGTGCGGCAGCAGCTCATCGCCCGCTACTTCACTTGACGGTGAGTGTCCATGTACGACGGCTGATGTGGCTGTATCTGTGCAGGTGTGTGTGTGCTGTGTCAGGGTGGCCGTTTGTTCACTGCGTGCTGTGTGTCAACGCTCCATGGCCAGGGTAGTATGCCACTGTTGGTGGCTGTGGCATTGTGCCCTATTGCTCTGTGCGATGTGTGTACATTGCTTGTAGTTGTTGACATGTACTGTGTGATGGGTGTGTGACACACTCATTGAATGTGCTCCTGTTCTGTCTCCCACCCCTAGGTCCCTACAGGCCCTCCGGATTCAATTGCCATGCCACGCATCAGGTGCCTTTCCGCCCAAGGTGGCCGTTGTATTCCGTACAAATAAAACACAGGGCACAAACAGCAGTTAGTGTAAAAGGTGCATTTATTACAAACTGTGACATGTGATTGTGTGTAAGGTGATGACAAAAGTGGTGCGTGCAGTGACAATGAGCTGTCGGTCATGGCTGCGTGATGCTCAGGGTGTACCCACTGGTTCTATGTCCATAGTCCAACACACACATGCCATCCAGATGGCTGTGTGGAGTGGGATCGTAGTCCAAGTCAATGCAGTGGCTGGTCAAGGAAGGCTGGCGGAAGGCTGGCTGGCTGCCTCACTTGCGTTTGGAGCGTGCGAAGTCCTCCCGGGAGATCTGTTTCCACTTCGGACGGCCCCTTCCACGTTTGCGAGGGGGTGCCTGCTTGCGACATGCTGGTGGTTGAGGTGTGCTCACTGGCTGTGGACGCAGGGGAACTGGACACTGCTGCTCCACCCTGCGCCCCGGCAGGTGGTGGCGGAGGGGAGCTGCTGTCCCTGGCTGTGACCTCACCGCCACCACCAGCTGGCCCATGAGGTCCACGAGTTGGCCCATACGGGCGTCCATGGACCTCAGCACCCCCAGCACCTCACGCGTGTCTGAAGCAGACCGGACCCATTGTCCTTGGGCCTCTTCATAGGCCCCAAGGACTCTGGCCATTTGAGGCAGGGCATGGCTCCCAGGGGAGGCTGGCGTTTCCCTGACCCTGCTCCTCCTACCAGTCCTGCTGCCACCGGCCTGCCCACTAGCCACATTGCTCACCACGGTCCTCGCTGTGGCTCCCAGGGTGGATCCAGTCGGCCGGGCCACCACCTGCGCTGGGGCTGGTGCCAGCGAAGACGTGGTGGTGGTGGCGGCGGTGGTGGTCGGTGCGGCGATGGTGGCGGTTGCGGCAGTGGTAGTGGCCACAATGACCGTGGGTGTGGCCGCAACGACAGTGGCAGCAGGGGGCTGGGAATGTTCAGCAGCCCTGGATGATGGGTTGGTGGGTAGGAGGGGTCCTGGGGAGCGGCTGGGCCCTGCCACACCAGATGGGCCTGCTTGGTGGTCCGTGTCCGAAGAGGAGGACAGATCCTCCAGATCCGTGTGTCCTCGTTGGGGGCTTGTAGGCTGGCTGTGCTGGCTGCTGGCTCCATCCCCAGCATCCAGCAGTTCGTCACCTGTGGAGAGAATGAGATTTGTTATTGTGTTGCACCTGGCGAAGTATGTATTTGTCGTCTGACATTAACAGTTCGTGCAATCTCGTACATGGGTTTCCCGGAGGCGTGTGTGTGGCTGTAGCATCTGTAGTTGTGTGTGCTTGGCAATGGGACTGTGTGCTGTGCACATGTGGCATGGGACGGATTGGCCATGCCGATGGGTGTGTTGCTGTGCCCCTACTTATTGTGACTCTGGTGTATGCGGGCTCCTGGCCCATCCTGGGTCTGGTTTGTACTTTGCTTTTGGTGTTCAGATGGGACGCTTAGGAACGCATATGGCAACATGGGGGCCATGCCCCAGATTCGCATTTGGGAGGGAATATGCTTTTGGGGTTCAAATGGAACGCTTAGGAACGCATATGGCAACATGGGGGCCATGCCCCAGATTCGCATTTGGGTGGGAATATGCTTTTGGGGTTCAAATGGAACGCTTAGGAACGCATATGGCAACATGGGGGCCATGCCCCAGATTCGCATTTGGGAGGGAATATGCTTTTGGGGTTCAAATGGAACGCTTAGGAACGCATATGGCAACATGGGGGCCATGCCCCAGATTCGCATTTGGGAGGGAATATGCTTTTGGGGTTCAAATGGAACGCTTAGGAACGCATATGGCAACATGGGGGCCATGCCCCAGATTCGCATTTGGGAGGGAATATGCTTTTGGGGTTCAAATGGAGCAGCTTAGGAACGCATATGGCAACATGGGGGCCATGCCCCAGATTCGCATTTGGGTGGGAATATGCTTTTGGGGTTCAAATGGAACGCTTAGGAACGCATATGGCAACATGGGGGCCATGCCCCAGATTCGCATTTGGGAGGGAATATGCTTTTGGGGTTCAAATGGAACGCTTAGGAACGCATATGGCAACATGGGGGCCATGCCCCAGATTCGCATTTGGGAGGGAATATGCTTTTGGGGTTCAAATGGAACGCTTAGGAACGCATATGGCAACATGGGGGCCATGCCCCAGATTCGCATTTGGGAGGGAATATGCTTTTGGGGTACATGCTGTGAGCCATGGGTGCCGAACGTGACATGTGTTGTGGCAGCATGACAGTGCATGGTTTGAGGTGTGTGCATGCTTGACATGGCCTGCATATTTGCTGTCTGTTGTGATTACTGGACATGGCATTGGACGCATCGTTATGAGTGAGTGATGGTTGTGTGCCAGCCAACGTATTGCAGTTGTCCCATCTCCTTGGTGTGCGTGCTGCCCTGTGCCATGTGCATCACTGCAGTGCTCGGGGGGTGTGGCCCATGTTGTGTGTTGTTGCTCACAGTGTGTCGTGCGCTTCATTGACTTCTGGCACATGGTTGGTCATGGGCATGTATCTTAGCATGACTGCTGTATGTGTGGCAGCTGTGCGGATGACATGCCTTTCATGAGACTGGGGCTGACGGATGGGATGGATGGTATGTTGTATGTGCATGGTGTGTCTGTGTGTTTGATGGGTTCAGTGGTGTTCGTGTGCATTTATGTTGTTCCGCTCTGTTGCGTCTAGTGTTGTTTGTCTTACATAGGCGTAGTTGTGGGGTGTGTGGTTGACAGGCAGTAGGGGCTACATGGACAGGACTTCAATGGTGTTTCGGTTGTGTGTGATGAGTTGCACAGTGGCTGCCGTGTGGTACTATATTCAGTGTGGCTTGTGCATGCAGACGTGGCTCCTTGGGTGTTGCTATGTCTGTGATGGGTCATGTGGGGTGTGAGTCTGTTGTTCATGTCCGTGTGCACATTGTTCACTTGTTCGTGACGGTGGGCGGTGCTGCGTGTTCGTCTGCTACGTGACATGTCCCATGTGTTGGTCGTGTTCCGGTCCTCATGCCTCCAGTAATCCAGCCCTGTCCAGTTTCCCACCTGCAAGTTGTTCGTGCGTGCACTGTACTGGATGCCACATGGCTCTAAGCGGGGGTGCTCCATGTTGCAGGTCTGTGGGGGTGGGGGGTGTTGTGGGTCGTGGGGGTGGCTGGACACCCACTGACACCGATTGCTGTGGACCGTGATGTCTGCCTTTCGGCTGTCGTTGTGCACTGCGGTGGCTGACACGTGGCTGTGGGGTGTGGGGGATGCTCCTCCTTGCTGTGCTGTGGGACTAGGGGCCTGGTGTGTGTTGTACTTGGGCTGTCCACCGTCCCACCCACTGCACTTTGTGTTCCTGCCACTTACCTGTTACTTGTCGGTTAGTGCAGCTGTGGCGGACACATGGGTGTGGTGGGTGCTCGTTGTGGCGCTTCTGGCATATTTGGGGACCTGTTGGTGGTTACGTGGCTGGCTGAGTGTACACATGTCCCCACGTATGTTACAGTTGTTCGGTTTGGGCTGTGTGTGGTGGTGTCTGTTGCATGTGTGTGTGATGTGTTGTGTATTGTGTGCTGGACATGGGGGTGTTTGTCCCTGGGAGCTGTGGCATGGTGGTAGTGCATGTGAGTACATAGCGGTGTGCTGGTATACATTAGTTTGTACTTACCAGCCTCCACTCCCCCTGCTAATCCGGCGAGGATCTCCGGATGTATTATGACTCGCACCTTCTCCTCCCACGCTTTGAAGGTCTTGAAGAGCGCGGGATTCCCTCCGCCAGTGACGGCAGCCAGCTCTCTGTTTTTGCCCTCCTTCTTCTTGACCAGGCTCTTTACGTCATTCCAACGTTTGTTTATTTCTCCTCTGTTCCTGGGCAGGGTCCCGACTGCATTGACCTGGTCTACGATCCGGTTCCACATTCTGTTTCTGGTGGCTAGTGGTGTGTGCTGGACCATGTTCCCATAGATTTGTGGGTACACCTTGATGATCTCGTCGACCATGACCGTCAGCTCAATGGGCGTGAACTTGGGCATTCTTTGTGGTGCCATGGTGTTTGTGGTGCTGGTGCGGTGTGTGTTGTGTAATGTGCAGGGGTTTGTGGTGCAGGTGTTTGGTGGTGGTGGTGGTGGTGGTGGTGGTTGTGATGTGTGCGTTTCTGTGGTGTGCTGCTGTCCTTGCTGTGTCACTGTGTCCTCTCCTCTCCTCTCTGGTTTGCAATGTAGCAAGGGGTTGTGGTCTGTGGGAGTGCTGCTTTTGTACTTACCTATGTGGGTGTGTCCTCATGGTCTGTTGTTTTCAGGTGTGTTGTGTCTGGGGTTCTGGCCTTTGTATTTTTTGTTTGTCCGGGGGGTGTTTTCGGGATGTGTACTGTGCTTGTGTATTTGTGCGTGCCTTGCTGTGTGGACTTGTTGGCCATGTTGTGTGCTATTGGTTTTGTGAGCGGATGGTTTCTGTGCAGGTACGTGGGCGCCATGGCTTCTGCCGTGTCGATTCTCATCGGCGTTGTTTGCGCTGGCGGGCGGTATATTTGTGGTTTTCCCGCGCTCATGGCGGTGCGATCGTAATTTCACGTGCGGTGTGTCGGCCGTGAGGGCGGGCGGTTTTGTGTTGTCGTGCGTGTTTCCGTCCGTGGCGGGCGGTTTGACTCCGACTCGGACGTTGGCGGGCGGTATTTTGTGTGATTTTTCCGCCGATGGCGGTTTTCGGTTTGTGTAATCGTAATGGCGTGGTCGGTGTTCAGACGGTGTGTGCGGGCGGATTTTTGCCGCTTCCATGCCTGGCGGATTTTTTTACGCCGGGTATCGTAATGGGCCCCTTAGTTCTTTACTTGAGTTTATTTGTTTTTGGAGTTGTAATAGTAAAATATTATGGTTTACTATCCTGCACTTTCCCTGAGTTTATTTGGATTTTGAGTTGGAATAGTAAATTATTATGGTTTACTATCCTGCACTTTCTCTGAGTTTACTTGAATTTGGAGTTGGAATAGTAAATTATTTTAATTTATTATCCAGCACTTTCCCTGAGTTTACTTGGATTTGGAGTTGGAATAGAAAATTATTATGGTTTACTATCCTGCACTTTCTCTGAGTTTACTTGAATTTGGAGTTGGAATAGTAAATTATTTTAATTTATTATCCAGCACTTTCCCTGAGTTTACTTGGATTTGGAGTTGGAATAGTAAATTATTATGGTTTACTATCCAGCACTTTCCCTGAGTTTATGTGGATTTGGAGTTGGACTAGTAAATTATTTTGATTTATTATCCAGCACTTTCCCTGAGTTTAGTAGAATTTGGAGTTGGAATAGTAAATTATTATGGTTTACTATCCAGCACTTTCCCTGAGTTTATGTGGATTTGGAGTTGGAAAATACATTATTTTGATTTATTATCCAGCACTTTCCCTGAGTTTAGTTGGATTTGGAGTTGGAATAGTAAATTATTGTGGTTTACTATCCAGCACTTTCCCTGAGTTTTTTGTGGATTAGGAGTTGGAATAGTAAATTATTATGGTTTATTATCCAGCACTTTCCATGAGTTTAGTTGCATTTGGAGGTGGAATATTAAATAATTATGGTTGACTATCCAGCACTTTCCCTGAGTTTATGTGGATTAAGAGTTGGAATAGTAAATTGTTATGGTTTATTATCCAGCAGTTTTGTTGAGTATAGTTATTTTTGTAGTTGGGATAGTAATTTTCTGGGGGGTATTATTCTGCTTTTTCTTAGAGTTTAGTTTATTTGGAAGCTAGTAATAGGAATTAATTATTATATATTATGTATAATTTTTTGTACAGTTTATCAGTATATTGTAATAAGTTAATAGATGTATGTTAGTTTTTATTTTCAACATTTGTTTATGCAAAGATATTTATATTTGTATTCACAATTACATTCTTGTCATTTTCTTTTGTTAGAAAATGTATTATAATATGTAAAACATAAAAAAAAAAATTGATGATATTCACATTTTATTATAAAGTATAACATATTTGTAACATTCATTTTTCATGTATAAATTTTAAACAAATCATATATTTTTATATATACATTTTTATTTTTACAGTTTTTAAAAGTAGTACATTTTTTGGTAGTATAGTCATGCAATGGTAAAGCAAAATATTTTTAATTCTTTATTTATAAACAGTTTTATTTGTATTGTTCATTATTTTTTAGTACCAAAAATAAAACATTTGTATACATTTTTATAATACAATTTATATAATTTCATTATTTTTGAGAATTTGTATAGTATGTATTTGACAAGGTTAGATTTTATTAGTCAGTATATTATATATTATTTTTAATAAAATAATATTTAATATGTTAAATTATTTACAATATTTTTAACAGATATATTTTGTACTACATATATCACATTTTTATATTTTTTGTACTTTTACAGTATATGAAATAAACATATATTTTAATATACATTAAATATTATATTTGAGCTTTTTTGTATTTTAAACATTGGGAAAAAACATTGCAATACATAAAGTTATATATATAATTTAAATAATTTTTTTCTATATTTTCCATTGTTGTCTATGGGGAGTTAGTCTTTTTTTCATTCTAATTTTGTGGCCATTTTTTCCCTTTTTTCTCACTTTTCTATATATTGGTTTCATTTTTAGGTCATTTTGGAATATGGAACCTCGCGGTTGGGAGCTGCTTTTCGTCCGTTCAGGGAAGTTTAATTTTATATACTTTTAAGTTAGTTTTAGGGTAGGGGTAAGGTAGTAGTAGTAGGCTAAATAGAATTGTTATGGCATTATTTGATTGTTTTTGGTGTAGTTAGGTGTTGTTTTTTGGTAGTTTAGGGTTTTATGTGTTTGACATAGTGTTGGATATAATTAGAATGTTGTGTAGTGTTAGTTATGTGTTTATTAAATGTATCATTGTATATTTAATGTTGATGTTAGTGCTTGTGGGTTTGTATTTGTGTTGTGGGCGGGTGTTGTTTTCTTTTCCATTTACAGGTTTTGTGTTTGGTGAACGGATGGAGTTGCTGACGCGTTTTTTTTTTATAAAGGAAAATGTTATTTCTTGTTTGATAAGTTACTTTACATTTCCTTTTTTTGCAAGTTTGTTGGAGCGTTTTTTAGGGGTTTTTGAGGGTTTTGTCATTAAGAGGTTTGCGGCGTTGGACTTTTTTTCTACAGTTGTATTTTTGCATTTTTGGGGGGCTTTGTTATCCAATGGATTTGTATTTAATTGGTTTGCTTTGGATTTTATCGTTTTTGAGGATATTCTACTGCTCCATAACTGTAAGTATTTTTTTTATTACTATGGGTGCGAAATGTATGTTTTTTTCATTGTCTCTTTTTTAAATATTTATATTATGTCATATAATTTTGTACTATATTTTAAATTTTATGACATAATTATATTTATTAATTTTAAACAAAAGAAATCTGTTGTTTATATGTTTTATAGATGTAAGATTTTAACGATGTTTACTATTTTGTTTAGTTTAAAGAGTTGATTTAGCAGTCATGTCCAGGTATTCTAGACCTTAGGTATTTGGATACAACCTAGTTTTCTGTTGCAGGTATTCATACATACTTTTAGTTTGTTTACCTAGTTTAGGGCCTATTTTACTTAGTGATTGCTCTAGTCCGAGTTCTTGGTAGCTCTGTTCTTTTTTAATTGCTTCAATGAATTTGTGAAGTGTTGGTTGTCCCCTTCCTCTTGTGGCTTGGAAGGCATTATGCCATCCTTCCACTGTTTTGTTTGTTTTGGCTTTTTGATCCACAGTACTGGCGTACACGTTCCACCAGGGGATCTGAAATTTAGGTTGTCTTCGGTGCACTGACCTATGTAACCTTCCCACCCAGGTGTCATCGAAGTAGTCTAGGAACAGACTTAATTAGCTTGATAGAAAGGACTTTCTGTAAGTAAGTTGTAGTGATTGGCTACTTAAGTGGTTGGGGCATAGGCCTGGGCTATTAATTTTTTTATTTGATAGGCAAAGTTGCTATTTGTTGAATAATCTATGCTCAAAGTAGATTGCTCTGATTAAAATGGTAATAGCAACCTTGTATTGCAGTGTGTGTGTATAGTTTGAGGATGGATTGAATCATTGCCTGCTCAAAGTTTATTATGATTCTTTGGGGATAGTAATTTTCTGGAATTGTTTGACTATAGTTAGTAGTTCTACATAAGTGGTGTTCTGTTTATTAGGCAGTAATGCGTAAATAAAGGGGATATTTGTCTCCTCATATTGTCCGTGGATGGTATACAGCTGATAGAATGGTTTGGGGCAAACTTTAAATGTGCCATCCATCATCCACATTTAGCAGTTTTTAAGTTTCTGTAAATTTGTATTAGTTGCAAACATAATAATTCTTTATTCATGACTTTCGTTGTCATAAATAAATAATTTTTCCTCTTTATGGATGATGGTATACCCAGGTAGTATTTGGATTTCTCCAAACGTTTGGGGGATAGGTGGAGTTTGAGCTGTAGCTCTTTTAGTTTTTGCTTTTAGTCTTTTCAAATTGGGGATGGAAGGTAGTTGTCCTGTGACATGTTCTGGCACTATAGTCAAAACATTCTTTAGTATTTGAGTGCTTGTCTGTTGGGAACTTGTGCTTGTTTCCCTCATTTTCTCTAGGGCATCTCTTACTTCAACTTCAGTTACATTGGGGGATGGTTGTGTTCTCTCACATTCACTACATTGGTATCTATTGTGGTGGCTCTCCCATAACAGTCATTGGAATAATATTTGCTACATTTCCAATGGGTTTTATTTTCTATAACTTTTTCTTGGGTATAAGTGTAACCCATGTAGCAAAGCAGTAGTTTCCCCTTTTGCGTTGTAATGAACTTTACTCCTTCTGCCATTTTTGGGGTATATCTTTGAAGATATATATATCTATTTCTAATAATTATGCAATTTTGAATAATAAATATATGCTAGTATAATTAATATTATAGAAAATATACTTAAATTAGTGTTGCTTTACTTTTGTTGATGGTATGATTTGATGGCTATTGTTTATTCTCTGTTCTATTTTCTGTTGGTATGAAAGCCAAATGCTTCTGTTAATAAAATGTTACATATATTTTTTATTTAATTGTATCGTTTTGTATTTAGTAGTAAAACAAATAATGCTTACTAATTGTAGTTGATGAACTTAATTTTGTGGATGTTTTTTGTTGGTGCAGTTTGTGGAAGCTGTGAAGAGATAAGTATTTATTAGTTAAAATTGCTTTTTTATTTAATTTCTCGTTTATTATTTTGTTCTATTTGTTAGTTCCTTTATATACTTACTTAGATTGACGTTTTTCTTTAATGTAGATTTTGTAGTTTTCTTCGAAGTTGTCTGTTGTGACCGTTTTTGGTGCAGTTGTAGTGAAGTGTAGGCTGTGAAATAAAAGAACAAAGGTTATTTTTTTAGTTTTTTACATTATTTTCATAATTTACGACCACATATATGAAGCTAAAGAATTGCAAACATTTAATAGCGATTTTTAAGGAATCGCTATTTAAGAGTCGCAATTTTTAATGCATGCGGGAATTGCTAAATAGATTGATATTTATACATGATCTGTAATAGAGAGTAGAATCTTTTGTAATTAATTCCTATGGGTGTAGAGGGCCATATGAATGAATTGGAAACTATTTGCAGTTTGATAGTACCTATTTTGCTATTGCATTTTGAGTTGATGTATTTTAAAAGAAATTTTATCGGTCGTAAATGAGGCTATCTTGAGACTCGGCTTGTTTGCGACTTTTAATAAGCATGATGCATGTGCCCATTAGTCTTTATTTTAAAACATTTTGCAATATAAATTATATACTTACTATTTTTCGTTGATGAAGTGGTTTTTGTTGATGTTGATGTTTAGTAGAATTTTGTGGCAGCTGTAAAAAGAAAAGTATTTGTTAGCTAGGTTTTGTACTTTTATTACGTTTAAAAAACTCAAAAGAATCCACTTTCTTTATAGGTTAAGTTCTATATTTACTTTGTTATATTTTCAATGATGTTGAGTTAAATATTGTGGGCATGAAAATCTTTGTCCTGTATTTTCTAGGTGTAATTGTAATGACGTTTAATGTGTGATATTTAAAGAAAAACATGTAATGATTTTAGTTAATTAAGTTAAAAAAGGCGAAGTATTTATATTTTGTTATACAGTTTTGTTCTTACCTGTGTTGTGGAATTTTCGATGTAGTTGTTTTTATTCTTTCTTCTCTGTTCTCTCTCTCGCAAAGTAACACTCTTCCTCCTTGTTTGGCTGACATACGGTAAAATTGCGTTAATTAATTCCTTGTTTTTATAGTGTTTATTTAATTAGTTAACATTTTCTATTGGTTTGTGTTTGTTTAGTTTAAATGTATTGGTCGAGATACCTTTTTTGAATTTTTTAGCAGTTTCATTTTAATTAGTTATATATATATAATGTTTATTTAATGTTTGTATTTATGTTATTAATTGTTGTTATTTAAATATATTTGTAAATAAATGTAATTTTAAATATTTATATTTGATATATATTAATTTTAGTTCATTTTTGGTTCGTTGGATATTTATTTAATGTTGTATTGTTAATTTATTTATTTATTTGTGTTAGTATTATTATAGTAATTGTTTTAAATAATTTAATACTTTTATATATATATTGTTATAGTTTAGTTTAAGTATTTGGGCCATGTAATTTAATTATATAACTGTAAATAGTATTTTTTTCACTTAAAATGTTATTTTCGATATAGTTTATATGTATTTTATCGATATTTGTGTAGTCGGTATTGTAAATAAGGATATTTTTGGTGTGTTTCATTTAATTTTAATGTTATCGATATTTTTGTAAGCTATATTTTTGCTGTCGATATTTTTGTCATCGATATTTTTAAAAACTATATATTTTTATCGATATTTGTGTAATTTCTTGTTTAAGTATAGGGAGTCGATATTTTTGTCTACATTATTACCGCAATATTTTTGTAGGTCGAGGTTTTAGGAGTCGATATTTTATTAGTGATCCGTAAAATCTTAAGGAAAATTAGACCTTGGCTGTCGTCAAAGGGAGAACCCAAAACACACTTAAGTCACCCTCAAGTAAAGGTGGAGTCTGCAATCATCAGAGATTTTCAACTAAACAACTCTCTCGAAAAACACTCTACCGACCCAATAAGATGTGCAATAGGAGTAAGACTTCTCCCAATGATCAAATTTGGCCACTAAGCCTATCCAATCCAACTTGTCAAAGCGTTGGAAAAATTCCAGCTTAAAGTCTATAAAAGGGTCTACCATCATACACACGTGGGTGCCTGGTTAGGCTGGAATTTGAGCTAGAGGACCAATCGTAGGTTTGCGTGGCGGCCTGGCTAAAGTATTACTATAGGATTATGAAAACACCGCGAAAGTCACTGAAAGCTGTCCTTCAAAATATTTTCAATTCGGGGAAGAATCCTTAGTCAAGCTATCTCCAAAAATCTTTAGCTTCTCTTCAAATTGACCAAATGGAGTTAAACAAGCATTACCTTTCGCATGCAACACTCTAAACAGCTCTGAGCCTTTGCAAGCTTTGGTAAAATCATACGCTAGCATGCAGCTGCACTGCCTCAGCCTGCAGCCATACCTTCACTGCCCACTCTGGAAAACCTACCTTAAGGAAATAATGGTTGCAAGACTGATGGGATTACAGATTAAAGACCTAAACCCAAATGGACCTCTCTCTCCAAAATTGTCAGCTGCAGACTCTGCACTTATAAGACGGAGGGCCTGATTTTGATCTTGGCAGATTGGTTACTCTGTCACAACAGTGACTGATATCCCGTCCACCGCAATATAAATCGGATCGGATGTAATGGAATTTGTATTTTGATGGAATGGATATCCGTCCCCATTGTGGCGGAGTAACCCATCTGCCAAGATCTAAATCAGGCCAGAGTATTTTAGCCATCTACTTTTCTGCTACCCTGCACTTTTGCATACACAACTGACTCCTTTTCGAGCATATGGACTAAGCACCTGCAATGAGGAAAGTAACCTTGTGTTTTCTGTCACCGAGCTGAACTAGTTAGCCAAATTTGGCAAATATATCAGTCTCACACATGCACACTTAAAAGAGGTGAACAAGGTTTAATAGACTGTTGCCGGAAAAGGACAATCCCAGGCTGGGTTGGCCGCTGTCGTAACTTGGCGAGGTTAAAGACTGTATAGACTCTGGAAAGGGTTGTGCTCGTCTACTGAACTACTTTACTACATTATTCCCCTGCCTCCTGAGCAACACCAACCTTGCTAGACATCTTAATTGCACTATACTCTTGGCACTAGCACTTTAACAGCCCTAAGCACTTTGCCATATTTAGGCCAGCATTCTACAATGACTAAGCACTCTACGGCACAGTATGTCTGAGATCGTTGCTGGTAAATTTTAGATTATTGTACAAATTGTTGTATTTACAGTATTTTATTGCACTTGTCTATTCCTGATTAACATGTTTTTGCTTACCTATGATCAGAATATTGTAAAGATTTTAATTAATCATACGATAAATATTACTACTACTACCACATAAAAGAAAGTCACAGTCTCCCCAATGTAATAATGGCCTTTTGAATTATAAGACTTTGGTGTCGAATCCGATCTCGGCCGGAAGCGCACTGAATACGATTTGTCCGGAAAAAATACCAGCCGAACGCGTTTTTCCCAAACGATTCGAACAGTCGTCCGAGCGAGAAAGTACGATGCGCATTATTGCTAAAATTCCGAGCGAGCCGTACGTTCCCATTCCAGCTCCAGTTCCCCGACCGAGCTGGATCCGTAAATGCCGAGTTCGAGTCGCATGGAAGTAAATACACAGCACCTTCTGGCCGGACCAGTACGATGCGCACTCCGTATGCGCCGAACTGGTCGCTACGTCCGGCACGTCAGAGCATCCGGGAGAGCTGCACATAAGCTCCGTTTCGCACCACAAGACGATCCACGGCTACGAGACGAACAAGCCAGCTACGAGTACGAGTCGAAGCCACGAGGAACCCGAATGAGACGAACCAACCATGAATCCCATCGCGCATGTCCTACCAATACTGTACATCTATTACCGGAACCAGTATGGACGCGTACAGCGCAGACGGTAAGTCAGACACCCACTACACAAACAAACGACACGTACCCGACATATGTCACACACACATAGGGATGCAGAAATGACGTACACTAGCAACAGCAGGACCATAGGGGCGGGATGGCTATCACCAATGCCATACACACCCATAGGGGCCTGATGCCTACCACTACCACCACTCCTACTCATGGGGGGCTGGATGCCTGTCACTACCACCACCCCTACTCATGGGGGCCTGGATGCCTACCACTACCACCACCCCTACTCATGGGGGGCTGGATGCCTGTCACTACCACCACCCCTACTCATGGGGGGCTGGATGCCTGTCACTACCACGACCCCTACTCATGGGGGCCTGGATGCCTGTCACTACCACCACCCCTACTCATGGGGGGCTGGATGCCTGTCACTACCACCACCCCTACTCATGGGGGCCTGGATGCCTACCACTACCACCACCCCTACTCATGGGGGGCTGGATGCCTGTCACTACCACCACCCCTACTCATGGGGGCCTGGATGCCTACCACTACCACCACCCCTACTCATGGGGGCTGGATGCCTGTCACTACCACCACCCCTACTCATGGGGGGCTGGATGCCTGTCACTACCACCACCCCTACTCATGGGGGCCTGGATGCCTGTCACTACCACCACCCCTACTCATGGGCTGGATGCCTACCACTACTACCATCCCCACTCATAGGACGGGTAATGCAACCAGCATACTCCAACATAAGGAATGTCAGCAAAAGACATCCCCCAACATCATGACAAGAGTGTGTAGTCTGTGTCAAATGCCTACAACACTGAACATGACATTGAACATACAATGTGACCCCCTATCACATGTGTCACACAAAAATGTGTGTGGCCTTCACAATGCAAGCAGACCATGACCACTGTGGGAATGGGGTCTAAACCCCCATCATCACAGTGACCAAAAGGTAAGTGTGGGGTCCATAGCTGAAGCACATTTTGAACATTGTGGCAATGGGGTCTAAACCCCCATCATCACAGTGACCAAAAGGTAAGTGTTGTCGTGGAAAAAGCTGCAACTGCCAAACAGCATGGATGATTCCTGGTCACAGAACAACAAACACATCAGTGGCAAAGTAGTGGTTGTGTCCCATAGCAACATAGATTGGGTGAGGCAAACAGTGCAGTGCAAATAAAACATACCTTTAGCCATGTGCAGACAAACATCACCCATGGGGACTGACATTGTCTCCATTTATCAATCACACAATGCCAGAAGTGACCATCATAATGCAGACCCACATATCTGCACTAATGGACACACAAATGTAGATATCCTGTGGAGACTGTAGATGTGAGGTGAACAAATACCATACCATGGCAGCAATGGGACATACAAACCATGATTATTGTGCTGACTGATGACCTAGGAGTCCCAGAGACAGCATGGGAAATCCTCCAAACAACATACAGGCAATGGCACACTAAAGATATGCCAATGCAGTGGTGCAGATGCACAAACACAAACATGCAGCCTCAGACTGCATATCAAACACAACAGGTGATGGGGGGGTGTGCCAGTGTCCCCAGGCAACCACACAACACATGAGGAGGCCTGAATTCCAATTACACAGATGTGTATACAGTGCCATACAAAAGTAACTCATGGATCGGATTCCCCTATGTGGGTAATCAGGCATTGTTAGATGAGAGGGAGCCCAAATTACACATGTCACACAAGCTTGTAGGAACAGCAACTAACACAGCAAGAGACAGACCCACCACAGCACTACCCCCAGGGACCCCACATTGTGGTGACACTAGCCTGCATGATAATCCCACTGTGATGACAAAGGTAGATGTCGTTCACACTGTGAACCACAGCCATGTGTCCTGAGCAACAAACTACCATCACACCTACACAAGCACAAATCAATCAGCACAGCCTGTCAGCCAAGGCCAATATGGAGGTAGGGGTCTAGCCATGCAACAACTCACATTTGCACACACTCAACACCACACACCTTGATCTCCACCAATGTGCAGCAGTGAAGCTCACATGGACTGGTGACATTGCACATGCACCCATGACAATCCCAGGGGTGGTTGTGGGAACTAAGGTGCAGAAACCCATCACACCTGGCCAGTCAACAAGACTCGTGAATGTCTGACACACTGCACAGTACGCGGTACATGGGCATGACGTGAAATCCACCCCAATCAATGGGATCCTGGCCACAGTCACACACCAATGAAGAAGCCAAGGTAACCCACAAAGAACACACGTAGACAACTTCCAACATTGCAGCTCTGACCCTGAGGAGTGGCAGCAGTCACACACACAACGTGTCACAATCACTGAAAGCTACCACAAACTGTAAATTACATGACTTGTGTAACCAAGAAGTGCCAAGCGGAATCCTGACTGTGTCCCATCTGCGTGTGCCCACATCCCCAGCCCTGACAACAAAGACAACTAGGAATGACAACCTGATGAACATTAGTTTGCCATGCACCCACATCACGGAGAAACCAGGTCCAAGATGCTGGATGAACACAGGACAACTCAGCAAGCATCACAAACAGGAACATCCGTAGGGACACAGCCTGTGTAGGAAAAGGGAAGGGAACACACACAGACATGCTTACACAACACACAACACGGACCCAAGCAATGTCACGGGATTACACACTGCCATGAGGGCACTCCACTCCTGTGGAAGGTCCGCTGTGCCAAACCCTGTCTGTGCACGACTCAAACATGTCAGCAGAACACTCGGTCAGTGAGTCAACAATTACAACACACTGAAGGCTCTGCTCACATCAGCCTTTGTACGGAAGTGTCACTTCAGTCATCTGCATATACCCAAAACACGTGTCAAGCAAGTTGCACTGTATACACAGATGAGTCCTTCAACATTGATGTGCTAAACTGCATGTCCAGTGGAGATGGGCACACAGTCAGGGAAATAGAAACATTGAACAGTGGTAAGCCCACCAGATGTGCATGAGTGTAAGCCACAGATGTTAAATTACAAATGCAAAACGTACATCCCTGTGTCAAATGCTGAACATTACACCCTCAGACTGCAGCAAAGGATGATATGGATCCAGACTAGATTAGGACACATATCCCATGGACCACATGGAGTCCATCACAGCAACACTTCATTTTCCTGATCTGAACACTATTACAACAGCAAATGCATGATGATACTCATCTACATCATGTACAACAAAAGCAAAACCACTAGTAAACAAAAAGACGCTTTATTCAGCCAATGTGAATGAAAAATTGGAAGTCCAAAAGAAACTAAGGCCAATGGCCAGTCCACATTCACAGTCCGAACATGGTGACATGTGACAACTTGTCACCCATTGCTTGCCTGCACTGGTACGGACAGGGGACATCCCCCTCGGAGGGGCATACAAGGGGCAGGCCAGGCACCGCAGGGACAGGATCAGGGGATGCCAGAAGGAGGCAGTGAAGGGGTGGTGGGTGCAGGAGTGTCACCGGCAACTGCAATGGAGGTGTCTGACTCAGTGGGGGCCGGCACCACTGTAGGGCACAAGTCAGATGGTGTGGGTGCTGGCACCACTGCAGTGGGCCGGTCAGATGGAGTGAACTGGGTCCCCACTGCAGTGCCCAAGTCAGACGGGGTGGTTGTGGACTCCACTGCAGTGCATAATTCCAAGGGAGTGGAAGGGGGGCCAGATGAGGTGGGCAGGACAGAGGGGGGGACCCGGTCTCCACACCAGTGGCACAAGCAGGCCGAGCGTCTGGGTTGGGGGTGGAAGAGCAAGTGGTAGGGGGGAGGGCCTAAGCAGTTTGGGGATGCGGTATTGGTGTGTGGGGGAACCTGGGGCAGGGTGTGGCGGGGAAACCTGTGGAGTGGTAGCCTGGGGGATGGAGGAGAGAGACTGTGTGGTGGAGCTGCGTGGTGGTGGTGGTGGGGTCTTGCCCTTCCTGGTCCGGGGGGACTTCCTAATGGGGTCCTCAGTCTGCCTGTGCCTGGGGGAGGGTGTCCGGGTGTGAGGGGCACTCCCCTCTCTGTGTGTGGTGGTGGCCTCTTCCGCCTGTGCGTTGGGTCAGATGGATCTGTGGGGAAGAGGCCAAGCTCACAGAGGAAGAGATTCTGGGAAGGGGGGTTGCAGGTGAGGCAAGGGAAGGGGTTTTGGAGGGAGAGGTATCTGAGGACTGCGGAGTGCTTGTGGATGCGTGTGTGTGTGTCTGGGCCCCATCCCCTGTGAGTGAGGTATCAGTCCCCTGACTGTGCGTGCGTGTGCGTCTGGATTTTGGCGTGTGTGTCTGTGTGCTGCTTGTGTCTGTGCTGGTGCGTGCCTGTGCCGGTGTGTGTGTGCTTGGGACAGGTAGGGTGCTGGGGATTGTGGATAGGGCAGAGGTAGGAGGGGTGAGGGACTGTTGCATGAGGGACACTGCTGCCGTCAGTGAGGAGGCCATGGACTGAATGGTCCGCTGTAGGGCAGACATGCCAGATGACATGCCCTCCATGAATGACACCAGTTGTGTCAACAGACCCGTGTGTGCATGGAGGACACTCAGCATTGATGTATGCCCTACATGGATCTTTTTCAGCAAGCCAACAGACTCCACACTCAGGGCAGCAGGGGAGACAGAGGCAGGGGGTGCGGTGCCTGGCATGAAGGAGATACGCTCCCCTACACAGGAGCCTCCACGGACATGTGGGATGGGAGCAGATGGGAGGGTGGAGGTGGTGGCGGGTACAGACTTGCTCAATTTTGTCTGTGGTCTGCTGACACCCGCCTCCACAAGGGAGTCCTCACTGGAAGTGCTGTGTTCCTCAGCCGAGGTGGTCGTAGCTGAGGTCTCCTCAGTGTGGATCCCCTCACCCTCCGTGCCACTGGGTCCCTCGGTCTCCTCTGCAGTGGACCCAGTCTGGCTCTGCCGCTCCTCTTGGTCCGTGGAGCTGTCTCCTCCTGTGGCCGTGGATGTATCTGCAAACAATCAGGATAAACAGAGCAACATTAGTCACCTGTACTGACCACACACACCACAGTAAGTACAGCACATCACAGAGCAAGCCCTGCCATCATTTGCTAGACATTGCACTAAGTGCTGACACTGATTTGAAGAAGCCCATTGTCTGCCTGACAGTCATTCATGCCACTCATATCCTACCTGTCCATGCACCCATCTGTCTGGTGCCTGTTGTATGCGACTAATCATATGTGCACACATGCACCACATACACAGTTGTTGGACATCCAAGAGAACATATGGAAATGTGTCACTCCAAACACATGCCCTCTCCTGTCACTGACTCAGTACATGTGTCAGGAAAAGTGACGGGCAGAGTCCCTGTCGATATGTGGGTTTTGCTTCCATCACCAGACACAATGATGTCCTCATGTCCTGATAGACAATGCGACAATGGTGTGCTTGCAGGACATATCACACTACTGCTGGATCACCCTTTGCGAGTTGAATGTCATGGCACAGGCCTGTCTGGCAAGTCAGTCATAACTGTCTCCTGTCACAGGGGCAGTGCATACACACAACACCAGTCTGCACTGTGTCACAATCATGGAAGTTTTGGGAATGCAGGCCCTGTAGCTGACAGGTACACATGTGCACCCCTGGCCACCCACATCATGAGGACTAAGATGATCCCACATCATTCAAATGAGACAATTGAGTGACTGCAAACACAAATCCATACACATGAGCACTTCATCGTCTGATGAGAATGAACCAAAGCTGCCTGCACCTCAATGTTTCATACACCATTGTGCACAGTCAAGGGATCATGGACCTATGCATTAACCAATGGGCAGATCCTATAGTCACAACTCAGATGGCTGGCCACTCCAAATTGTTAAACACTCCAGGAGTCCAAAAAGCAAGGCCACACCACGGTGACACAGAGGCAGACACCTGAGTGCACTCTTCACAATGCCCAATATGTATGCTGACACACGGGAGTGGGAGAACAGAGTGCCTTTGATGTCCGGAGTAGGCATTACAGTCCTGGTCCATGTGCAACATGGTATTACCCTGAACACTAGGCAGGTGGCTATGCATGTGTCACACACATGATGTACATACTTCTGAGGCTCCTACCTTGTTCTCTGCTGCAGCATGGGTGTGTGGCACATACCCCAGACATGTGGTGAGTCAGAGCAGCAATTGGAACACATATTAAAGCCATACCCAGAGTACATGTCAGATCACAGGCATTGTGTGAGCAATTGTACCACCCATGCAGCCCACTACAAAGTTCCTGTAACTGATGCTGTCCCCAACTTGAACCACAGGTAACTGCAAGTACACAGTACCCAAGTGACCTAAGGCACAGACTGTAAGGGCCACACCTGTGTATCAGATGAGGAGGGGGCATGACACAAGTGAGGGACATGAGTCCAGGATGACAAGACAGTCGTACTGTGGAAGTGGAACCAGGCTAAAGGAGTGCATGGAGCATGTTAGTCATAGTACCCAGAAAAGGCTAGCACTTACCCCCTCCTTGCTGCTGTCTGGCCTTGTGGGGGGTCAGGGTCCGGTGTCTGCCCCTCCTGCGAGGAGGCGACAGCTTCAGCTGGACCCTTGCGATCCTCCGGGTCCAGCCACGAAGGTCCTGCCACCTCTTCTGGCAGTTGCGGATCCTGCGCCTGTAGACC
The DNA here is from genome assembly GCA_963921515.1 of Calotriton arnoldi. Taxonomy (NCBI): domain Eukaryota; kingdom Metazoa; phylum Chordata; class Amphibia; order Caudata; family Salamandridae; genus Calotriton; species Calotriton arnoldi. The sequence goes on along the minus strand of CAWUFW010002747.1, from coordinate 2,040,639 downwards.
CCCACAGATCGTAATGCCCGGGCGATGGTCAGCCAGATCTCCTGCTTCTGGTGGGCATCAACAATGACAAAGTGAAAAGGTCATTACTACACATGCAACATATCCGTGCATCACACAGTTGGATATACATGTCTCAATCACAGGGGCATATGATGTACACAGGTAGTGCAACTATGGCTATGAACAGTTGTCCAGCAGTTACTAAATGGTATCATTGCCTGGGAAGTAAAACCTTGTTGGAATGCACTGTTACTGCACTATACCTGTTCAGTGCATGTAACTACACACTTTGGGGGGTGACAACTACTCAGTGAGCATGCTAGCCACTGGTGTACACACTGTAAGTCTTGCTAGTCAGACAACATGCACAATTAGTAAGGCAGTGGACAGCACACTCACCTGCTCCCCTGGTTTCCCATACAGCTTGCTGTACTGTGGAAGGAGGCTGTCCAGCAGGGCTTGGTTCTCCTCAGTGCTGAAGGCTGGGGCTCCCTCCACAGTACGTGCCATTGCAGTAGCCAGAGGATGCAGAGACAGCAGCAGTGGTGGTGGCAGATGTCGTCCTGGAGCATGTAGTGCAGGCAAGTGAGCTCTCAGGGGAACAGCCAGCATTATATGTGTGCTGCAGAGGCAAATACTGTCCCATGTGTCCAAAGTGATAGGTCCAAGTCATTTACATCTTCTGAATCTGGCCAATCCATGGAATTGCACCACTTAGACACGCCTACAGCATCCTTCAAAATTTCAACTTGATGACACCCATGAATTTGCAACATTGTTGTGGGTGGCCAACTGAATTCACTGCATCTGACTCGTAAAAGCTTCAAATACGCGTCCGTTACCATGTCAGTCCATAGCCAACGCGTGCGCACGGATCGTTCCATTGCTGTACAACGCGTATTTCGTCACACAAGACGCATCCGTCAACATCATATGCAATGGCCAATGCGTGCGCACGGATCGGTCCATTGCTGTACGACGCGTATTTCGAAACACAACACGCAACCGTCAACATCATATGCAATGGCCAATGCGTGCGCACGGATCGGTCCAATGCTGTACGACGGTAATGAGACATAATATCGAATCCAAAATATAGAATTGACAGAATATCGAGTACAAAATATAGAATAGACATAATATCGAATGGACATATTATAGTGGGTAATAATATCGATTTGCAGGTAAGTAATATCGAAAGTCAAAATATCGAAGTACATAATATAGGCATTAAAAAATATCGATTTTTTAATAATATCGAATTTTTTAAAGTGTTTTGTATGTTAGTATATGTGTTAAAAGTGTATAATATTTTTGTAATGTATGGTTAATTATTATTTTAAGTTAAGACATTTATGTAAAATAATTTTTGCTTATTTTACTTCCGCAGCGGGTTGTGGGTTTATAGGGGATTAGGGTGGGAAGTAATTTAATTATAGTAAATTAAATGTTAATTTTTAGGAATTAATAATTGTTTTTAAATTATTTTTGCGTTTTAGTTCTGTAGCGGGTTGTGGGTTTATAGGGGAATAGGGTGGGAAGTAATTTAATTGTAATTAGGTGAATATTTATTTTTATTTATTGGTATTGATTATTAATTTATTGCTAAATAAATATTAATTGGTAATTAATTTTTAATAATTGGTAATTAATAGTAATTAATTGATTAATTGATAATTATGTTAATTGTATTAATTTATTATTCGGAGCGGGTTGTGGGTTTATAGGGGAATAGGGTGGGAAGTAATTTAATTGTAATTAAGTAAATAATTATTTTTATTTATTGGTATTGATAATTAATTTATTGTTGAATAAATATTAATTGGTAAATAATTTTTATTCATTGGTAAATACATTTTAATACTTGGTAATTAATAGTAATTAATTGATTAATTGATAAATATGTTAATTGTATTAATTTATTATGTGGAGTGGGTTGTGGGTTTATAGGAGAATAGGGTGGGAAGTCATTTAATTGTAAACAAATAATTATTGAAATTATTTTTGTGTATTGATAATTAATTTTTTGTTAACTAGTTATTTATTGGATTTTTTTGTATTACTTAATACATATTTGGTTTTGAAAATTAATTGGTTGTTAATTAATTATTAATAGGTAATTAATTTTTAATAAATATTATTTTTTTGAAATTTATAAAATATTTAATTATTAAATCAATTTTAATTGATAATTAATTGTAAATAATTATTTATTGGTTTTGATAATTAATGTATGTTTATTTAAATATTAAATAATTAGTTTCCCTACTATTGCACTCATTGGAGTAGGAATAGTAATTTTTACCCCTACGCTATCCAACGCTTTTCCTACTGTTGAACTCTCTGGAGTGGGAATAGTAATTTTTACCCCTACGCTATCCAACGCTTTCCCTACTGTTGCACTCTCTGGAGTGGGAATAGTAATTTTTACCCTCCCGCTATCCAACGCTTTCCCTACTGTTGCACTCACTGGAGTGGGAATAGTAATGTTTACCCCTACGTTATCCAACGCTTTCCCTACTATTGCACTCACTGGAGTGGGAATAGTAATTTTTACCCCTACGCTATCCAACGCTTTCCCTACTGTTGCACTCTTTGGAGTGGGAATAGTAATTTTTACCCCTACGCTATCCAATGCTTTCCCTACTGTTGCACTCACTGGAGTGGGAATAGTAATTTGTACCCCTACGCTATCCAACGCTTTTCCTACTGTTGCACTCTTTGGAGTGGGAATAGTAATTTTTACCCCTACGCTATCCGACGCTTTCCCTACTATTGCACTCACTGGAGTGGGAATAGTAATTTTTACCCCTACGCTATCCAACACTTTCCCTACTGTTTCACTCTCTGGAGTGGGAATAGTAATTTTTCCCTCCCGCTATCCAACGCTCTCCCTACTATTACACTCGCTGGAGTGGGAATAGTACATTTTACACTCCCGCTATCCAACAGTGATTTAATTTTTTTTTAAGTTATTACATATATAACATTTATTAAATTTAACATTTGTTAAACAATTTTAAGTATGTTTTAATTAATTGTATTTATTATTTAATTACGTTAATGTTACTTTTAACATATTTTAAAAATTCGATATTTTTACATTCTATATTTTGACAAACGATATTTTGTATTCGATATTTTGGTACTTACCTGTTTGTAGATAGGGAGACTATATTTTGTACTTCGATATTTTGGCGTCGATATTTTGTCAAATCGATATTTTGGTCCTCGATATTATGTCACTGATCCCTGTAGGACGCGTATTTCGAAACACAACACGCATCCGTCAACATCACATGCAATGGCCAATGCGTGCGCACGGATCGGTCCATTGCTGTACGACGCGTCCCTGTACAAGTCACTCGCATATGTCACCATGGTTGTCACAGGTGAACGTATGCCAGCCACAATGACTTGCCAGGGACTCAGGGGCACACCTACAACACCACAGCCTGTCCACACTGTATCCTAAGGCATGTAAGGCTGCATTACCTGTGTGTGTATGGGGGTCAACATGTGGTTTGTTGGGTGGCACTTGGGGGCAGCCACTCCCAGGCTGTGCACTTGTTCATGGGGACAGAATCCTTTGTGTGTTGTGCACATGACCACTGTGATGTGCAACTGTTCAGTTCAGAGCATGTGGCATGGTCACATTTCCAGGTTGTATATGTGTATGTTATGTCACATACACCCTGAGTCCCATGTGGGATGGTATGTACGTCACAGGGTGACCCATTGCCACAATTGTGATGGCCCTCCACAGTCTGTGTGCATGTTGTGTTTCAGATGTCTCTGACTCCATGTGCACAATGGGAGACAGTCTCCACATCCACGTTGTTTGTGCATCGACTTTGATGTTGTGCGTGTGTGTGTCACAGACGTCCATGTCTGTCCTGCAGAGGCAACAGGGGCCACTACCTGTGGGAGTCATGGTTGTTTTGCTGGCGTGTACATGATACGCCATGTCATGCCAGTGTCCATGTGGCAATACAGGGTCCCTGGGAATCTACCTGTCAAAGAGCTGTGATGCCTGGGGCACATCTGTCCTCACTTGTCACTGTGGTGTGTGTTTGGAATGTGACAGCAGTACATGGGTACTGTGACACAGCCTAATGATTTCCCATAGCACAACCTGGAACTTGTTGTCAACACATGTTGAACTGAGATGTTAGATGATGGCCATGTAGGTGCCATATATTTCCATACAGAACGGCACACACATCAAGTACTTGTGTCTCATAATGATGTATCATGTGATATTGAGTGTGTTCAATGCCACATATGTGGGGTGACTGACAATCTTTCTTTGTTCACCTATGTACTGCAGGGCACCAGCTGTCCATAGACCATTCCCTGACCTTGCAACCATGGTGGAACGTGACTGCATTCGACGGTACCGCTTCAACAGGCCGCTGATTGAGGAATTGGCGGGGCGGTTGGCCCCACATTTGCTAGCTGGCCTGCCATACCCTACAGCGCTGACCCCCAAGGTGAAGGTGATGGCAGCCCTACACTTCTTTGCCACCGGTACCTTTCAACACACTGTGGCGTCTGCTGGTGGGATGTCACAGACCATGTTCAGCCGTGTGCTACGCGATGTTTTGGAGGCTATGTTAACATACTTGAACCAGTACATCTATTTCCCTAAATGTCAACAACTCACTGACGTCAAGAGTGACTTCTATGCCCTGGGGAGGATGCCACATGTCATCGGCTCCATTGATGGGACACATGTGGCTTTGGTACCACCACAGGCACATGAGCAGGCATACAGGAACAGGAACATTTTCCATTCTATCAATGCTCTGGTGGTATGTCTTGCAGATATGAGCATCTCACATGTGTGTGCACGTTTCCCCGGTTCTGCACACAATGCCTACGTGATGAGTAGTCGCATCCCGAGGATGATGTCACAGATGCAGAACCAGCGTGCCTGGCTTGTCGGTGTGTACTGACTTTGTACCATTGTGTGTGTTCTGCAATGTTGTATTCCACCCTCTTTTCCAACTCAGCTAATGTGCAATTGTCTGTATGTAGGTGACTCCGGATACCCCAACATGCCGTGGTTGCTGACACCCCTCAGGAACCGTGTGACACCAGCCCAGATGCGCTACAATGAGGCACATGGTCGGACCAGGAGAGTGATTGAGTGGACATTTGGTGTCCTGAAGAGCCGCTTTCGCTGCCAGGACAAGACAGGAGGGGCCCTCCCATATACTCCTGCAAAGGTGTGCAAGATTTTCATTGTCTGCTGCATGCTACACAACCTGGCAGTGCGGAAGGAGTTGCCTCTCATCCTGGATGCCGATGACCAACATCCGCCACCTGTGGAGGATCCTGGCCTGTGCCACGATGCCAGTGACGATGATGATGATGATGAGGGTGATGTCCGAACACAGCTCATCACCAACTTCTTCAGCTGAATGTGAGTATACAGAGATGTTATGTCAATGATTTGAGTTTGCATGATATGTGTTGGTGGTGCTCTGTTGCTGTTTGAGTGTAGCCATGTGCTACTTGACTGGATGCGTGCAGCGATGTGTCCTTACATACAGGTAGTCTGTACTCCCCAACAGTGTTGACATGCTAACTTGGTTTTGTGTAGGTATCTTGTGACATGTATTGGGCATGAGTATTGCAGTTCTGTCCTGTTCTTCAGTGCTTTTAACTGTGTGTCATGTCTGTCCTTCACAGGGTACTTTCAGAGTTGTTTGGTCAACTGTGATCCCCCGACACCATGATTCAACTTCCAGGGTGGAAGCAGTCGTTTCCCTACAGGTGATGTGCCACACACCCCTGGACTTTATTTCTTCAACACTTGTTGACTGTGTGGCCACTGCCACGTGGGATTACCTTGCATCTGTATTGGAAACAACATTTTGCAAATGTGTAATGAACCTGTGCTTCACTTTGGGATGTGCGTTGTCTGTGGTCACACATCTGACTGACATTTGCTTACTGCACCTGTGGGCTAGCTAACACAGACTCTGAATAGGTGTGGTGTCTGTGCATTCCACTGTATTTCCTGGCAACATCAGTGTAGGCGATGAGTCAGATGGCCCTGGTGTGTATGTGTTGTGTTGCCCTAGTGGTGTGTCTCCCTCATATGTTCCACGTCGCCATGACTCACATGACGGTGTTGGAATTGCTGTAGCAGTTAGCATGCACAGTGTCATTTAGCAGATCATCATCTCCATGACAAAATACCACGTTGGAATCACAACAGAGGCAAGTATGGTGTATTAGTGAGTTTTTTTACATACATGTGTGAGGATAGTGCACAGGATGGTGGGTGCTGTACATTGGGATTGGAATCCAAAGTTCCCAGATGAGTTGGAAGTGTTGGTAGCAGAAATGTCCTGAGTAAAGTCCACAGTCATCTGATACATTAATCCAACTTAAACTCCACATGTCATGTGGGAGAGTTGGGTTGCATTCGACAGGGTGAACAGTTTGCACACAAAGGAGAATTTCCAGAACAGGTGTTGGGTTCCTGGGGGATGTACATGGCCATCTGCCTCTCAGTTGTCCTTCCTCGGATGACCCCTCTTCTTTCTGGGGGGACCCTCACGTGCAGGCCGCTGCGGTGCAGAGGACTCTCCACCAGAGTCATCCTCCCTCCCTGTGGCAGTTGCAGTTGTTGCGGCACCAGATGTAGTGGGCACACAGGGAGGTGTGGACATGTTGGTGCTAATCTGGCGGAGGCATGTCAATATGTCCCTCTGCACCACTGTCAGTTCTTCCAATGTGTCCCACTTGGACTCCATGCCAGACATGTGTGTCTCCACACGGGACATGTGGGAGTCCAAGCGGGCATGATGGGCAGCCTGCTGCTGTTGAATGTCCTTGAGGATCCCCACTACCTGGCTGACCTCTCCGGTGCTATTCTGGTACGCATCTGCAATGCGTACCAGTTGTGGGTCATCATGCAGTCCAGCCCCTCTGCAAACAGCGACCTCTGCCTACCACCCTCCCACCACCCCTGGCCACACGTGCGGGACCTGTGGTGGCACGCACAGGTGACCCTAGGCCCCCTTGGGGATTGGTACTGGGGTTGTTGTCCGTTGCTTCCCGGGGGCCGGGGTCCATGTGCTGTTGTCATTCAGTGTCCTTGGTCTGTCCGTGTTGGCGGGGGTGGTCTGTGTGTTGGCAGATGTTGGAGGAGTGGGTGCAGGGGGTGCAGATGGTGGTCCTGCTGGTGCTGCATGATGACTCACACCGGAGGGGCCAGGTAGGTCTTCGCCATCCGAGGAGGGCAGAGGCTGTTCCACACCAGAGAGCTCAGGGGCCACCGGAGCCTGGGACAGGGACTCCTCATCATCTGCTGCTGTGTCCCCATCATCACCTGTGTTTGGAAGAGACACATAATGTATGTTATGTTTCTACAGGCATCAATGGTTCAAACACATGATAGTTGTGACTGTACATCTGGATGCGTGCCTGTACATTGCATTGTCCTAAGTTGTCACAGCCAGAGGTTGATATTGTTGTAGCACATTGTCCTGCCAACCTGAAGCATTTCAATGTGAATGTTGAGGTGTGTGCATGACCAGCTCATGTATTGATTGGCTGTACATGGCCATTGCTACTCAAGGGCCATCACGTGCCTGACACAGGTGTGTCATCCTTGTCCACATTTGTCCTTTAACAGGGACATACGTGCAATTCCACTTAGGATATCTTTCAAGATTGGGACATGTGTGGTGGCAGTTTTTGCCAGTCTTTGTGCATCACATTGGTGTGTCTGGACAACATGGTCACAGTCCGGTATGCCTGGGATCTCTTGGGAGTATCTGTGTTGTTGTCTGGGTTCCTAGTTCACATCTCATTTCATACAAGTGATGTTGTTAACGTAGCTAATGATGTTGTTGCTGAGTTTTGTACGTGCAAACGTGATTATTCTTGTCAATGTCCTCCATGGTGATAAGGATTGGGCACGGTAGATCTCTGGCTTTTCCATTGTCATGACAGTGATGGCCAGTGGTGTGTGTTGCAGTTCTGCTGCTGTGACTAGCATGTCTCCTCAAATGCAGTCCAGCTTGGTGCTTGTGTCTACAGTGTCTATGACAGTGAGTGGTGTGTTGTGTGAAGGATGCATATGTTGCCGAACAATGTGGGAGTGGAATGCAGATCACAACCGCAACTTGTGTGACTGACACCATGGTACAGTGTCCGGTATATTGGTGTGTCCATTGCATTCACTGTCAGGTGTCCCCTGTCAATGATGTCTTTGTGACTTCCTGTGTGTTTTGTGCTATGTAGTTTGTCTGATTCTCCACAGTTGTCATCTGCAAGTCACACCTTCACAGCCAGGCCAGGGGGCACCCATGGATACTACATCCCCTGACAGTGTGTGTAAACATAGAGTTGCAATGGCTGTGAGTGTGTACGTGTTTGGGTTGCCCAGTGCATGGGTGTGAATTGCAGGCACATAATTTCTCATGCCCATGTGTCAGCCATCTTGCCAGGGCTTTTACTTTGGGAGTGACTGGTCCCACGTGTGCAATGTGTTTTTGCAGAGTAGGTGTGTGTATGGCCAGCATTGGTGGTATTTGGTTGACATCCGGACCTCCTTCTCCCCCCAGCCCAGTTATCCCACCATGAAGCATGCCACCCTTGCAGTGGGTGCAGGTTAACTCTCAGGATGTCAGTCAGTGGTGTCCTGTTGTTGGTTGGTGCACAGTTCCCAGCAGGGCCTTGTGCTCCCCACAACAGAGCACCATTGTCAGACATCTTGGAAGTGGCTTTCACTCCCTGTGAGGTGTGCATGCTTCAGTGTGAGCTTGCCGGGCCATGCGGGTGGGGAATGTTGAGCTGTGACTACCACTCCCATCATGCTATTGCCTACACCCCCCTTCCCAGCATGCCCATACTTCTTTCCTTTTGAGTCGACTTCACTGTGTGTGAGTGTGACAGCAATGGCAAGATGGCTGACAGTGTGGTCCTGTTGTTTGTTGGTGCACAGTTCACAGCAGGGCCTTGTGCTCCCTACAGCTGAGGCCAGTGTCAGACATCTTGGAAGTGGCTTTTCACTCACTCTCTTGTGGAGCATGGTCCCAGGTGTATTGTTTGGAGTTAGTGGAAGTGGTGTGTGTGTAAGGGCCTGTTGGTAGCTGTAGTCGGAGCTGGCACTCCTCCTCCCCCCAGGCCAGACATCCCACCATGAAACGTGCTTCCATTGCAGGGAGTGCAAGTTGGTTGTCAGGATGTCAGTCAGTGGTGTCCTGCTGTTGGTTGGTGCACAGTTCCCAGCAGGGCCTTGTGCTCCCCACAACAGAGCACCACTGTCAGACATCTTTGAAGTGGCTTTTCACTCCCTGTGAGGTGTGCATGCTTCAGTGTGAGCTTGCCGGGCCATGCAGGTGGGGGATGTTGAGCTGTGACTACCACTCCCATCATGCTATTGCCTACACCCCCCTTCCCAGCATGCCCATACTTCCTTCCTTTTGAGTCGACTTCACTGTGTGTGAGTGTGACAGCAATGGCAAGATGGCTGACAGTGTGATCCTGTTGTTTGTTGGTGCACAGTTCACAGCAGGGCCTTGTGCTCCCACAACAGAGCACCATTGTCAGACATCTTTGAAGTGGCTTTTCACTCCCTGTGAGGTGTGCATGCTTCAGTGTGAGCTTGCCGGGCCATGCGGGTAGGGGATGTTGAGCTGTGACTACTACTCCCATCATGCTATTGCCTACACCCCCCTTCCCAGCATGCCCATACTTCCTTCCTTTTGAGTCGACTTCACTGTATGTGAGTGTGACAGCAATGGCAAGATGGCTGACAGTGTGGTCCTGTTGTTTGTTGGTGCACAGTTCACAGCAGGGCCTTGTGCTCCCCACAACTGAGCACCATTGTCAGATATCTTTGAAGTGGCTTTTCACTCCCTGTGAGGTGTGCATGCTTCAGTGTGAGCTTGCCGGGCCATGCGGGTGGGGGATGTTGAGCTGTGACTACCACTCCCATCATGCTATTGCCTACACCCCCCTTCCCAGCATGCCCATACTTCCTTCCTTTTGAGTCAACTTCACTGTGTGTGAGTGTGACAGCAATGGCAAGATGGCTGACAGTGTGGTCCTGTTGTTTGTTTGGCTACAAGTCCCAAAAGTGTCCCTGTGCTTCACACAGCATAACCCAGTGTGGTAGTTCTTTGTGGGATATTTAATTAGAGTGTGAGGCAATGCATTCTCCCAGGTGAGTTGTGAGGAGTTTGTGTTAAGGGAGTGTGTGAGAAAAGCTGCTGGTAACTATGGTCATAGCTGTCAGTCCTCCTTCCCACCCAGCCAGATATCCCACCATGGAACGTGCTTCCATTACAGGGAGTGCAAGTTGGCTTTCAGGATGTCAGTCAGTGGTGTCCTGCTGTTGTTTTGAGCACAGCACCCAGCCGGGGCTTGTTCTCCCCACAGCAGTACCCAGTGTCAGCCATCTTGTCAGTTCTTTTCCACTCCCTGTGATGTGAGCATGGTTCAGAGTGGTGTTGATGGGCCAATTGTGAGGGTGACCAATATCTGTGACTACAACTCCCATCATGCTATTGGCTACACTCACTTCACCAGCATACACGCAATTCCTTCCTTTCAGTCAGCTTCCCTGTGAGGTGGTGTTCTAGTGGTGGCAAAATGTCTGACAGTGTTTGTTGGTTAGATTTGTGCCACTGCCTTGCTCTATTTGTTGTTAGGTTTGTACATGTCATGACACAGTTACATATCACTATGAGATGGCAGGTATTGTGTTTGTCTGACTAGCATACACATCTTGGGATGATTATCTTTTGGTTACTGTGGCTTTGCTAACGGTGCATGGTTTCACTATCCCCTTGACAGTGATGTGTGTGTATTGTCACACAATATTGGGTATATTGGTTGTGTACTCACCAGGCTCTGGGATGTCTGATAGTCCATGTACGCTCTCTGGTGGTAGGATGGCCCGCACCTTCTCCTCCCAGGACCTGAGGTATACTGGTTTGGCAGGAGGGCAACTGCCGGTGCGATGACTCAAGGCGTATTCCTTCTTGAGTAGGTCCTTGACCCTCCGGCGCACGTCATACCACCTGTTCTGGATGTTTTCCTTTGTGCGCAAACATGGTGATTGTGCGTTCACCCTGTCGACGATCCTCTCCCACATCTTGGTTTTCTGCGACATGGGGTCTGTTGGACCAATGTACCAAACAACTGTGGCTCTACTCTTAGGATTTCATCTACCAGGACTTCCAATTCACTGTCTAGGAACTTTGGATTCTTCTTTGGGGGCATGGTGATGGGTGGTGGTGGGGATTGATGTGTGTGTGAGTGTGCAAGTGAGGGTGGGTCAGTGTCAGTTTTGCTGGGTGTATGTGAGGGTGCTATTAGGGAAGTGCTAATGGTGTGTGGCTTATGTGATGGATGAGTTGTGAGTGTGTCTGTGGTTGCTGTCTGATGGTGTTCTGTGCTGGCAGGTCAGTTGAATTTGCAAAGGATCATGGTAGGGATTTGTGGCCTTTATATGGGTGGAGTTGTGGGTGTGTCTTTGTTCCATGTTTTTTTCCCCCAGTATTTATTGACTTTGTCATTGCTCGTTTGGCCCTTTTTTTTGTATTTTTTCCTTTGTATTTTTTGGGCAAGTAGGAGACGTTCTTCTGACCGAGTCGGGCGCTGCAGTTGTCTCGTGCGAGCTTCTCCGAGTCTTTCACGCTGTCTTTCTGCTGGGTTTCATGTGCGGCGTACGCGTCGGCTCCCTGTTTTCTATGCGTGTCGGTCGTACGGCTCGAGCTCCGTGCGACTCGGTCTGGTTTTACATGCATTGCATCGGTCGGAGTTCGCGGGTACGTATCTGTCGGGTTCATTCCTGGTGCGTGTCGGTCGGTTCGATTCGCGTAGATTTTCCGGCCGGATGGCTGCTTTCCGTGCGGTTCGGTCATTCGGCTTGTGTTCCGTACGAATCGGTCGTAATTCACATGCATAGCATCGTACTACGCGGATCGGACGGCGCCGGTACGTGTCGGTCGGACTACATTCCCGTACCGAGTCGGTCGGTACGTTTTCCGGACTGAATCGGAATCGGCCCCTTTGTCTCAGTAATGATGATTAGTTAAAATACTATATAAGTGAAATAATTCATGACTTGCCAATGTGACATTTGAAGCATGAGATGGTGAGTGAATGGACACCTTCCAAGAAAGCCGCAAGCTGAACCTTGCACAATCTGCACTGCCCTCACGGACACTTTGTGCCCGATTACAAGTTATATTTTGATCCCCGGGAAAACACCTGGCAAGGATAACAATTACAAGCAATAAAGCTTGCACATTTTATTACATTTTGCTAGATCAAACATGCTGGAATTTATCAGTGCCAAAGGCTCACAGTTTAACACGATGTGCAGATTCTGGTATGGTAAGCACCAATATGTATGAGTTATTCTCCAAAAGATTTTTTTAATAAATTATTTTTATTGAGAAACGCATACCAAGTGTGATACGTTACATCAGTATTCCCTTACATCTTTAAGTATCAAGGCCAGCACAACACAGACCCTCTTTTATATTAACACTTCTTTACAGTATCTGACACATCCTCTCCTTGTAGGATTTTATTTAGTCCACTTCATCTTCCGATTGAGAATGGTGCTGTTGGTCCACCGGGGCGGTGCATGGGAAACCTTAAATTCATTCCACTTATTCCAAACTTTCTCCCATTTTAGTGGACACCCTCTATTTACATAAATCGTCTTTTCGGCCACCATGCACCAGTCCATATTCCTCTCCCAGTCCTTAAGGGTTGGTGCGGTTTCCGCCCCCCAATTTCGCGCAATATTCCTTTTGGCTATCATCCATCCCAAGGTTACTACAGTCCGCTCACCTCTCCTCTCCTCAAATCTGTTGCCTCCCATATATTAAGTCGACACCATTTGGCTGTGTGCTGCATCCCTGCCTCATACACTTTGCCCAGGGTTTGAGCTATCACCTTCCAATAAGTTTGTACTCTAGGGCAGGACCATATTATATGGAAGAAGGTTCCTTTCAGCCCGCAACCTCTGCGACACAAGGGTCTGTTCCCCTCCCCATCATTACAAGAGTAGTGCAGGAAATGTAAGCTTTGTGTAATATTTTGAGCTGAATTAGTCGAAACTGGGACCTAATGGCTACCTCTCTAGGGGAAGACAGGGCCTCAGGCCATTCCTCGTCCTGCATGTCGACCTCATCTCTCTCCCAGTTTTCACGTAACCGCTCCAAGATGTCTGGGGTATTGTTGACTATTTTCTTATACGTCAGCGAGATGGCCTTTTGGGGGATGTGTTCCTCCAGTAATCTATTTTTAAGGGGTGACGAGTCTGACAGGGTTTCTTCTCTGGGTATTCTTGCACTCAGGGCATGTCTGAGTTGTATATATCGAAATGCCTCAGTCGGGGCCAACTCATAAGTTTTTTGTAGGTCACTGAAGGGGATAAATCCCTTATGTTTATATACATCTCCCACCCGTGATATGTCCAGCAAGTCCCATTTATCGAATCCTTTCCGCTTGCCCAAGTCTCCTAGGAGGTCCAAATCCCATAAGGGTGTTGCTAGTGTGATTTTATTCTTCCAGCCCAGTTTACTGAGTGTTGAGTGCCATAGTTGGACCGTCAGGGCTGTTGGCCCTTCTAGGGGACAGTTCCTTGGCTTTGTGTACAACACACGTAGATGTCCCCCTGGTGCATTACCAAGCAGTCCATACGAAGGGACGGCTCAGTCCTAGATTGATGACCCAATTCATTGATTACCATCAGCTGGGCCGCCCTGTAATACGTTCGAATGTCCGGTAGTGCTATCCCTCCATCAAACCATCTGAGGGATAGCTTGCTGAAGCAATTCTAGGTGCGCCCCCATCCCACAGTAGGGTTCTGACCTCACCCTGAATAGTCCTAAAATATGTGTCCAGAACCGGAAAGGGTGTATTCTGTAAAATATATAAGAAACCGGGTAAAGCCATCATTTTAAAAAGGGCTGCCCTGCCTAGCAGTGAGAGGGGGGAGGGAGTGCCTGTGTTGTACATCACCTTCAATCTTGTAAGTGGAGAGAGAAGATTTTTAGTACTGAATAGGTACCAATGGGGTGTGACAAATATCCCTAAGTATCGGAAACTCTCCGACACCACTTGGGCCTCACAATCCTTCGGAAGTCGTGGTGTCGGTCCATGCAAGACAAAGATCACCGATTTTGACCAGTTTATTGTGTAACCGGAGTATCTCCGGAGTGAGGCGAAGATATTTAAGATCCTGGAGATAGAGGAGTATGGCGATGCAACATAGAGAAGAATATCATCAGCATATAATGATATTTTGCCCTCCCATTCTGCCGTCCATCTGAGTCCACGGATCAGAGGGTCTCTACGGATCCATGTCGCCAATGGCTCAAGCACTAGTGCAAAGAGCAGCGGGGACAAAGGGCAACCCTGTCTCGTTCCTCGCTGTAAGGGAAAAGTCGACAATATTTTACCGTTCACCACAACCTTGTACAGAATATAAAAGTCGTAACCAGGCCAGGAATCGGGGTCCTGCCCCCAGATGCTCAAGGACCGCAAAGAGGTATGGCCATTTGATGGTATTGAAGGCCATACGAGCGTCAAGCGACAGCACCACTGTGTCTTCTTGGATTCTGTTTATGCGCCCCAGGACCCCATTAAGACGCCTCAGGTTAAGAGCTGTGTTGCGACCAGCATAAATCTGGACTGGTCCGGGTGCACCAATCTGGCTACTACCTGTACAAGTCGGAGGGCCAACAACTTGGCTTGGATTTTTGTCTCAGTGTTAATCAGGGAAATTTGGCCTATACGATCCACACTAGTTGGGGGGTTTCCCTTCCTTGTGGATTACTACAATCGAGGCCAATTGTTGGTCTCTAGGCAAGACTCCCCTCTCCTCGCTTTCTTTATACATCTCAAGCAAGTAGGGTACAGTATGTTTGATTGTGGTTTTGTCTAGTTCTACTGGTATCCCTCTAGGGCCTAGCGCTTTTCCAGATTGAAGCGTTAAAATTGCCTGCGTTACTTCCTCTGGGGTCAACTCAGCGTCCAGGTGCTGCACGTCAGTAGTGGTAAGAGATGGAAGGGGTCTAATTTTGAGGAGATCTAGGGCGTCCTGGACCGTGGACGTTGTTTCAGAGGAATAAATGAGTTTATAGTGGGCCACGAAAGCTTCTGCTATTGCCTGGGGCTCGCTGAGAATCTCCCCCTCTGTGGATTGAGTAGTTGCCACCCAGAGGCTTGCTCTTTCTCGTTTATCAAGCCAGGCGAGGAGTTTACTCGCTTTGTGTCCGAGCTCATATACTTGGTGCTGTGCCATTTGGACTGCGACCTTGGCGGTTGCTGTCGTTAGATCTTTATATTCTTGTCTTTTGAGGCTTAGCGAGTGCCTCGTGCCTTCATCCTCAGCTCTTATTAATTGTGATTCTAGCTCGAGGATATCATGTTCTAAACCTTCTATCTGCTTCGTTTGGTCTTTCTTAATCCCCACCATGAGAGAAAGGGCTTGACCTCTAATTACAGTTTTATATGCCTCCCATAGTGTCACTGCTGATTCAACTGACTTTTCATTTACTTTGAAGTATTGATCTGTCGCTTTTGAGATTTCTTTCCTAAACTTTGGTATTTTAAAGTATGAGGGATTAATTGTGATTGTGCGATTAGATCTTTCTCTTCCCACCCTGTATCTCGCCCATAACGGGGAGTGGTTGGATCTGCCCTGAGCCAGATGTCTTACCTGCCCAAAGCCAGGAAGTTGAGATGTCAACTAAACCAAGAGGTCAATTTGTGACAGACTGTTATGAGCGCTCAAGTGAATTCTCGAGTGGCGGGACTACGTGTTCTCCAGACATCTGACATACCCATGGCGCTAAGAAACTCAGCCAATCGTGTGTGTGTTACGTGAGTCTTTCTAGTTGGAAAGCGATCCCAAGCATCACTTGGAGTCGTGTTGAAATTGCCTCCCAGGAGGAGGTGTCCCGGCAGCAGCCCCAGCACAAGGCTCCTGAGTTCTGGGAACATCACTCTGTGTAGCGTTGGTGGTACAAAAAGTGAGAGGATAATAATAGTTTCCCCATCCCATTTCCCGGTGAGTGCTACTTATCTTCCCGCCCTATCTGTCCATACTTTCTCCACTATAAGTGGGAAACTCGTCTTGAGGAGTATGCCTACTCCCCTAGACCCAGCTGTGAACCCCGTGTGGACTGCCACTTTGAAACCCCAACGGTCTAGTGCTTTACACACATTTCCCAGGAGATAGGTCTCCTGGAGAAGGACCACGTCCGGGGAACACCTCTTCAAATATTGGAAGACTATGCCTGTTTGATTTTATCTCCCAGACCATTTATATTCCACGACATTAATCAGATTTCCAGGATATTTGTATTATTCACCATATCGGTAGTAACTCGTGGACAAACCTCTTGGACATTGTACCTCACTCCCTTGTCTATCTGGAGGAGGTTTTCTCACTGATTTCAGTGTCTGGTTTACTTGCTGTCTCTTGATTAAACCATGCAATGACTTTGTACCTTGGTATCTCTTAAACCTTGTAATATGAAGCGTTGAAAACAACCCCCCCAATAACCCTTTACCCTTGGAACAAACCCCCATCCCTGCTACCCTACCTGACGGTGCTAGTTTTGCCTGCCGCCCCCAACTTAGCAGAGTGCCTGTCGACTCACCCAACACGAAAAACTTATAGGGTTTTGTGGGCATCCACTTTCATGGCCCTCCCCTCCCTGAAAGTGAATTTGATCTGTCCCCCCGCATAATTCTACCACGGGGGATCCCAAACTCCCACCCGGCACCCCCAGACTCTGGTCATCTGCACTATCTTTGAACAGTCCCCCTCTCTCACGGTACCCACAAGGTACCTTCTGTTCGGGTCAGTTTATTCACATTCTGTACTTTACCCCAATTGTCATTGTCCATGTAACATAGACCCAAGGCAGTTCTAAAGCTCAGTCTCCTTGCTCATTTATGGAGGGAGCCTCTCCATCTGTTCATTTCCTCTCTCTGCTCCCCGATGTGGATGGTGGCTTTCCTCTCCTCCTCCCCACCTGTGACCTGGCAAGGGGCCACCCACGGTGTGCCATCCATCGATCCATACCCACGCTGTTTCCGGAATGTCAAAAAAACATGTTTTGCCCTCGGCCTCCACCCACAGCCTCGCCGGGAAGAGCATTGAATATCTCAACCCTTTGTCTCTGAGAGCTTGTTTTACAGCTAGGAAGCCTAGTCTCTGTCTCTGCACCTTCAGGGTAAAATCCGGAAAGAAGGTAATTTGAGCATTGTCATTGCGTACCGTTGGGGTCACATGGGCTGCCTGCAACACTGCATCCCTGTCCCTGAAGTTAACGAGACGTGCCAATATTGGTCTAGGTTGTGCTCCCAGGCGGGGCCTGCCTCCAGGCGCTCAATGGGCTCGTTCTAAAGAAAAGAATTTGGACAGACCGCAAGCTTGTAGATGCTTGAGGATAAGTTCCTCAACAAAGATGTCAGTGGCAGATCCCTCTGCTTGTTCCGGGACCCCCAGGATCCGAACTTTATTTTGCAGCGATCTCCCCTTGTAGTCTTTGATTCTAGCCTCCAATTGCACCATGGTTGTTTCTAATTCTTTCATCTGTTCCTTGAGGGCCATGGTGTCCTGGAGAAGGACTGTTGTCCTGTCCTTGGCTTCCTAGATTCAGGTTCCCATATTTCTGAAATCCACGCGGATCAGGGATATTTCAGTTGTGACAGTGTCTATACGGCCCTCCAGGGTGGTCTGCACACCCCCTATTGCGACCATTATGTCGATAAGCGAAAGGGAGGCTTCTTCAGCTGCAGCCTGGGCACCATCCGATGCCTGATCTTTAGTGGACTCAGCACTCTGTGTATCCTTTGGGAGGGCGAACCTGTCCAGTTTCGTCTGATGGGTCCCCTTGATGCCTTTGCCCCGTTATATTTTCAGGCACCGGCGAGTTGATTAGAAGAATGGGGGGGCGATCTCCCCAGTACTCTCTGGCACCTGCCCCGGGGAGCAAGAAACCCCCATGCAGCCTTTCAGGTATTCCCAGACGATACAGCCCCCCAAGACTTCTTAGGTATAGGAGACATCAACTCTTGTATGTTGCAATTGCGTGGTGATTTACTGCTTTGGGGCGAAGTGGATTGTCTCCTTACTCTCCTGATCCCCGTCGAGGGTGTTTTCCTCTGCCAAATATTATCCTGCTGCGATCTGCCTTGATGTCTTCTGTTATGTCATCCCGGGCCCCACAACTCGTTATCACAGGCCCCCAAGGGCAAAATCAGTCACTCTTCTTGCATGGGGGTGGGGGAGGGAGGACAGCCACTCTCCTCCGACCAGGCGGCCGGAGACCCTGGTGAGAGGAATCCACCGATATTACGCCTCTGCTCATGGGTGAGCAGAAGAGTCAGGTCGTGGCTCCCTCCTCCACAGACCTACTTCTTCACCGTTGTCCGCCAAATCACCCTCTCGCACATGCCAGCGCTCCGAGTTCTGGACAGGCTCCCACGTCTGTTTCAATTCCGACGACATATCTGCGTCACCGCCGTGCGGTCGTAATTTAGCCCGGGACTCCACTGCCGATCACAGGCCTCACACAGGTTGTCGTGGGCCAGTGCCGTCTCGGGTCCTGAAATTTTCGCTCCCCGCTGCCCACTTCTCTCACCAGTCCCGGCACTTCCTGTGCTGGCTGGGGAATCAGATAATTATTTGGATATTACTGGTGGAAAGGAGCTGGTTTGCGGAGCCGCTTTAGTCAGCGGCCATCTTCAACGGCGGTCGGCCACGCCACGCCGCCAAAAGAAGATTTGATCATTATCACTTCAAATTCCTAACACCTTGGTGTCAGATTTTTAGCCAGCGGGACCTACTCATAGTCCAGTTCTTTGATTGTATGGTAAGCTCACTACAAACATAACAGTTAATAAGAAAACTTTGAAATAGTTTAATTTAGTTGTGTGTGTTGACTTTTAAGCATTTTAAACATTGTAAATTTTAAGAATGTTGCACTTTGCTGATGAAGTGATATGATTTAAACGAAAGGCATGGAGTATAACCAATATGCAATGAAAGTACAAACAATATGTAATGAAGTGTGTGCTAATGACGATTGACACTAATTATAAAGGATTAAAAGGCTTTAAACCCAGTGCTTAATTTGAGCCTATGGTTGCAGATGGTTGCCGATGGGGGCAACCGGTACTCTTTTTTACAGACCAGCACTTATTTTTCCGCATTAGACATTTACCAACAGCAAGAGAGGGAAAAACACACAGAGGGGAAAGACAGAGGAAGAAAAAGTCAGAAAAACCTCACAAAGAGAGAAATCAGGAGCCTGTAAGAGTGAGATAATGAGTCAGAGAGTGTCTGGTGTTAAATTAAGAGGCATGAGGCGAATTCAAGACTACATGGCCTTGGTATTTGGCACACTGACATTTAATAACACCAGTCTCATACCTCTGAGCAGGCCATTGGGCTTCAAGCTCATTCATTTGCAACTTAAGTACTGTTTAACCTATTGATTAAAAATGTGAGCATTTACTTTAAAAAACTGCTCGAGGCATGTCTCTAAAAATGCAGAAGGGCTATAGGATTCTCTCCTAGGAGTAAAACAGGACATAAAACTGCTGTGCCATCCATTGCCTATCACAGTGACATGTTGATGCATTGCTGCATTCGATTTGTAATAGGTGTGACTACCAGGGACTGTAATATAGAAAGTGCCCAGGGGCGCAACAGGCATGTGAAAACAAGAACGTGAACACAGGTTAGTAGTGGTAAAGTGCCCAGAATCCTAAGGCCAACAAAAACGAATTTCAGCAAAAATTGGAGGTAAGTAGGCAAAAGATTTGGGGGAAGACCACCTTAAGGCTGACAGGTCTAACAGGTAGCATAAAAGAAGAGCAAAAGATATGCATACATTTCAAGGACATGCTTATTCCCAGTCTTAGCAGTAATTTATGAAGCTCCTCAAACTCAATGACTAGATTTCTTATATAAATTTTAAATAGGAGGGCAGCAAATACCAGTGGCGGCTGTTAGGGAATGGGGTGGTGAGCAGGGGGTTGAAAAAAACAAAATATTTTAAAAAAACACTTGCCTCTTCACGGTTGCCGTCTCTCCTCCGTCGTCTCGCTTCTCTTCCTGACTCTGAGTCCTTGAATGCAGGAAGCACACAGGCTCCCCTAAGTCAATCATGACACTGATGTCACCAGCATGACAGCAGCATTGTGATTGGTCTGAGCACCATGATTCGGAGCCCAGACAAGGAGTGGGAGCCTGTGCTTGTTCTCCACCCTGGCTGTGCATTACACCCCTGTGGAGAACATGCTAAGTGCATATGACTGTTTGGCCAGCCCAAGACGGCCAGCCAAACCATCATGCGCACTTATGGTGTACAAACCATGCCTCCTCCCTGTGACATCCGCCCCGCCCTAACATAGCCCGTAGCTATGAAAAATAGAATGATAATAACGTTGTTATTATCATTCTATTTTTCAAAATTTTCACTGCTCTGAGAGCAGTGGGGGGATGCTCCTCTGCCAGAGCGGAGGAGCCACCCCTGGCAACTGCGCATCTCTGCTTCACACAAATGAATCAATGTTTCACACCAAGCTTGGTATAGATTGGTTGCAAAAAAGGCTATCTTTTATTTGGAGCTTACCGCATTCCAAATACCTCCATATAGCTTACTGATGATGTAAACAAGTAGATGCTCAATAACCTAGCATAACATCTTCCTCCTTCATTTTGCCCTGACCTCCTTGTGACATGCAAAGTAGAAGTCCACTAACGCACAATATAGTGGATGGACACCAGGTTGAAAGGTACGCCTGGATGTTATCACCAAGGATGCGTCATTATGCATTGTGAACTGTCATGCTTGCCGGGCTCGCTCCCACCCGGCGAACTACTAAAATGGACAGCCCCGCTACCACGCATGCGTAGGTACCCACAGAGGAGCCTAAAGCCTCGCTAATCACGAGCGGAAACGCTTAATGTTCCAGCTTCGAGTTAGAGTTCTCCACTTCCGGGTTCTTACCTGATCTTCTGGGTCATCGAGCCTTCGGATCCTGCTTCGGTCCTCCAGCGTTCGGTTCCCTTCTTCGTCGTGTTGTCGTCTCCTGGCCTCCTGTTCCACTTCCGTGGCATCCTGGCAGCCGCCCTACTTTGCTCTTCCAAGCACCAGCAGCAATCTTCAACTCCTGGTGACGGCCTAGTAACGCCTGCATAAGAGGAGAAGAAATAAAGAAAGCTGCAATTTGGTCTTACGGTAACAGTGCTATCAGCGCTGAACTTGCAAAGTCTTTTAAGCTTGCTGTAAATACTTATCTGATGCA
Source organism: Calotriton arnoldi (assembly GCA_963921515.1). Lineage (NCBI taxonomy): Eukaryota > Metazoa > Chordata > Amphibia > Caudata > Salamandridae > Calotriton > Calotriton arnoldi. The sequence continues at coordinate 2,019,312 of CAWUFW010002747.1, read as the reverse complement.
GACCCCATATCTTTGGAGATCTTGATTGTTCCAGTTTCTGTTTAGTCCAAGAGAATACCTGAAAGCATAGGAATTCCAATTAAGTCTACCTGATTTTAAGGTGGATTTCAAATAGTTTCTATTTTTTACCACATATACTTTATGATAGCTTTAGGTTAGGAGTCATATATATCCAGTCATCATAAGTCCATAGGTGGGTTTCAGTGTGCTTCTTTTTTTTCTCATTTCTAAACCCTGAACTCTTTTCATACTCTTCTTTCTTTTACCTTTTTAGGCATAAACACCCCTTTACTCACACCAGTTACCAGCAGTAACGGAAAAAGGGAATTATGTAGGTAGTCTAGACTTACACATATAGGGGGATATTCTCAAGAACGTGCGATAATCATCGCCAAAATAGGTTAACGCAAGTCATCATATCGCCGTCCAGCGCGGGAAAATAACCCCGTGTTAACGTGGCATTCACAACACGGCGGTAACATGCAATAGTACCCCGATAACGCAGCAAATGTCTGCGATAACACTACCGGGACGGCGATAAAAATCTCAACCCGAACGTGAAAAAAGTTGCGATGTGCCCAACCACGATAGAAAAATCAGCGACAAGCAGCGGCAGGCTTGCAATTCCTACATCAGGCGGGTAAAATCACCATAAGAGCAGCAAAAAACCCAGAAAGAAATAAAAAAGACATAACAACTGCGAGCTGGAGCAAGTACAGAGGACAACCCGAACCCCACAAGCCCCACGGAGGACCAGCCTGGGACCTTGGGGCCATGGAAGGGCAAGGAGAAGAAGAAGAGGAAGACGCGGTTCAGTCCGCAGGGAAACAGGATCCCGATAACGGAGGTGACACTCCCACCATCCAATTGCCATTGGTGAAATTGTCAGCACTAAATGTTGCACATACTCTTGTCCGAGCGATGTGCCAATGCAGAGGAGTGACATGCACACAGGGAATGTGTCTAGGAATGAATTTATTTGCACATGCTGTGCCTGTGGTCACTCTGACCTGTCCCATGACTGCAAAGGACAGTCCCCATGTGACGTGCCTATGTGAAGAAATTGTGAATGATAGTGTCCCTTCAGGCTATTCCAGCTGCTGCTGCACTGGGGTGTGGTCCACCTGCCTCATCTTCATCATCATCGTCCGGTGCATCAGGCACTTGGATCCATGGGGCATTGGTGCGTACACATATGTTGTGCAACACACAACATGCAATGATCATCTTGCACACTATTTGCGGGCTGTACAGGAGTCTTCCACCTGTGATGTCCAGGCACCTGAAACGTGACTTCAACACGCCAAATGAGTGCGTATGTGGGCCGCATTGTACTGCCTCTGGGCCTGGGTGTTCGGGGCTCAGAGGGGTGTCATCATCCACGGGCAGAGTGCATATCCTTGATCACCTGTGACAGGGGAGAGAGATGTGTCAATCGGTGGTTCGGCATTCTGTGTTGGCAGTCTTATTAGTATATTGGTGTGTGACGTGTGGGACTTTGGGATACATGTCTGACATGTCTTGCATGTGGCAAATGAGCGGCATCCATGTGTAGTACGTTGCCTCACAGCTGCTCCTCACTCCCCTGAGCCAATTACTTGTGTGCGCTGCGCGGTTGCAACACTTGCACTCCTAGGACACACCATTGTCATGACTGTCGGCGCATGTCTACAAGCCTGACAACGACACTGTGATATTGGCCATTGAAGGTGGTCGGCCACGTGTGTGTAGGCCTATGGTCAGGATATGGCGGGAACAGAGACACACGCAGTAGTTGCCTTGGTGGCCATCCCGGAAGTGAACCATGCCCTGAGCCCCAGGCTATTGATTGCCACTCCTACGCTGGCCCAGCCCACTCCACTTACGCTTACAGGGAGGGACGACATGGCTACATGTCCAGGGTCTACCCCACTGCCTGAGGTAACATGGTAGCGCCACTGTCTACGACACTACAAACACCAGCAGCATATATCCACATGGACATGTCTGTGCTCTGCATACTTGAGTCTGTCCAGCACATCCCCTCCACACTTGGCATTGTGTACATTCTGATTCATGGGTCACTTGCCTCCCTCGCACATACTTGGTTCCCGCCTCTCACCACATCCTGCTATTGTGTGGCAGAGGTGCCATTACGTGGATGGCTTGTCTGGATGTCTGGCCCCTGTTAGCACATTTCCATGTGTTGTCGTGTCTGGTAGGTGGGCATGTTGTTGGCATGTCGTATGTGATGTTGTAACGTGTGCATTCCCACAGTTGTGAGTTGTCTGATTGTGGAGTTGAGGTGTGTGGTGTGTTCTGTTGGTTCTTACCGACGAGCAGTGCATTTCCGTAGGTGTCATCCTGGAAGCGCTGGTTGATGATGGACTATCGGAAGATGTAGGAATCATGCACACTGCCTTGGTAGTTGGCGACGACGTTGGTGAAGAGTCCCCGGTGGTCCACTATTGCCTGCACATTGATGGAATGCGTGTGCTTCCTGTTGCGGTAATTGTGTGCAGTGTCGGCAGGGGGCACAAGTAGGAAATGTGTGCAGTCAATTGCCCCCAACACGTGCGGGAAGCCAGCTATGGCGTAGAAGCCTTGCTTGGTCTCCAGCTGTTCCTGCGCAGTGTGGGGGAAGTGAAGGTACTGGGGTACCAAGCTGATGATGGCATCCAAGACAGGTGTAAGGAACTTTGATAGGGCTGGCTGTGAGACTCCTCCGACTCTGGCAGTTGTTGGTTGGAAGGTACCAGAGGCCAACAGGTGCAGCACAGCCAGCAGCTTTGTCTGCGGAGGGATGTTGGTTCTCTGCTGTGTTGGTACCGTCAGCCTGTGGGCAATGTGGGTCATAATGCGGAGGATGGTCGTCCTTTTGAGCCTGTAGTGGGCAATGACTTCCTCTAGCTTTAAGTCTCTGAGGCTGGTGCATTTTCGGAAGGACCGCTGTCTCATTCTGCGCTGCCTCGGTGGTAGTCCGGGGGGGTAGTCCTGGGGGGTGGGAAGCCTGGGGGTGGCGGTGGGTTTTGTGGGCCTCTTGGGGCTCCGAGCTGCATGATCAATAGCTCCATGACATGTGTTGGTCTGCCGATGTGGCTCTGGGCAGGGCTCCCTTTCATACTGCAGTTTGTCATCCTGCTTAACACCAGTAGAAGGCAGGTGTTAAATCCCTGCTGCTAACGCGCCTTGGGGCATATTCTCAAGAACGTGTGATAACCATCGCAAATTTTAGCTTAATGCAACTTTGCATATCGCAGTCCATCGCGAGAAAATAACACCATCTTAACGTCCAATTCCCAACCCCGCGGCACCATGCGATAGCAGCATGATAACCTGCCAAATTACTGCGTAAAAACCAACGCGACAAACAAAAAATGCGAAACACGAACGCCCAAAAAGTTGCGATGCCACGAAGCGTGATACCAAAATCAGCGAAAACCAGCAACAGGCCTGCAATACCCACTCGTCATGCGTGAAAATGCACTATAAAAGCAAAAAAAAAAACAGCCAAAACCAATCCAAACTGCGTAGCACCATGGATGCACCCGGACCAAGTGCAGAGGACAAGCCGAACTCCACAAGCCCCACGGAGGACCAGCATGGAACCCTGTGTGCGGGGGAGAGCAAGGAGAAGAGGAAGATGGGGTTCAGTCCGCAGGAAGACCGGATCACCGTCACGGAGGTGACAGAACACTAATAACAACTGTTCATCACCTCCACTGCGCCATTGGCAACACAAACGGAAATATGGCAGTCCATCGTCACCAAAGTGAATGCAGTCGGAGTGTCGAGGTGGTCAATGGAGGAGGTCAAGAGGCGCTGGCATGAAGTGCACAGCCAAACCAAACAGAAACTCGCTGCCAACATGAAGGCAGCAAAGGCGACTGGAGGTGGGAGTCCTGCACCACAGGAGGAGCTGGATGAGCTGGAGGAAATGGTGGCCACAGTCATCAGTGTGGAGACGGTGCAAGGAGTCGGGGGTCTGGACACAGCCCGATATGACCTGACCCAACAGCAACCAGGGACTGGGGGGACGGGGGCAGATGGGCACAATGGCACACATGCACAATCATGTGCAGCATACTGCACACCCACAATGAGTGTGGAACATGTCCCTGATACCCTTGGCACACTGCAGCACACATAGAAACACCAAGTAGGCCCCCGTCCACAATCTGCACAAATGGGCCCCCCTCCATATCACCAATGCCACAACCTACCCATGCACATGTGCTGAATCCAGAAAAGCGGTTCTAGCGGGAATACAATAAATCTATACTGGTAATTAAAAATGCACAATCGCGATCATTTAGGGTTAAGGATGTCAGAAAAGAGAGCCTCGCAGACTTGGTGTTCATAATAATTCTTTTTTATCCAAATTTTTATAATTCAAAAACAATACATACACCGACCGAGAAGAACCACAATAGTGATTATATGTCCCAAGCAAATGAAACCATCTAATACATTGTGAACAGACATGTGATATATACAGAACTTGGTTTCCACAATTATTGAAAAAGACAACGACCACAACATGAATTGATAATAATTATAGCCTCTGTGTACAATAGTCAGAGCTATTTAAAATGGTTCGCTATCAATCGAGTCGACGACGTTTCGACCCTCTTGCAATGTGGGGTCTCCTCAGGACCAAGGGGTAAGGGACAATCTGAATAGTTAGGAAGAGAAGAAAGAAGAAAGAATGTGCTTAGAAATGGTTGTTGGGATCTGGAATCAATGAAGGATTGGGAAGAATAGTAAATACCTGATGGTAGTATTACAGCCGCGTGAGAGGCACATAAAGTGTGAGACACCCGTGAAATGAGAAAGAAGAAATTAATACTCACACGGGGACTCGGTCGAGCACTGCACATAATGATACAAAGGGGCACCAGTCAGAGGCAAACTAATAAATAGCAGGCGGGTAACTGTACGTATTACAGTCCAAAATAGAATCTTACCCCCGTGTGAGAGACGAAGGGCTGTGAACTGGTATTAATCAATTGTGGCTCAGTCACAATAGTGGGCAGGATCAACACCTGTAATAGTAAGCATGAGGCTTGTAAGTGAAGTACGTGGACTGGCATACTGTACAATCGTAGAATTAATGAAAAGAAACAAGGGGAGAAGGCTTACCACTCAATGTAGTGGTACCTGAGCAGGATCCTCCGCTGGATAGATAAAGTCGCGGGACCGGTAGTGCCACGGCAGGAGAATAAGGCTGTGAAATGACGAGCACATCAGTAATGTATTCTAATGGGACATGTTAAAAACTGCTGTGATAGACATGCATGGCCAGAAGAGTGTGGTGGGTGACAGCGAATGGAACAGGCAACATGGTGGAAGGGGAAGACGCGCTACTAAGCGGGGTGCTGATGTATCATCTAAAACCCTCCTGCACAATATAAACAGGCCAAGGCACTGGGTGTTAGAATATGTGGTGCGTGTTAGGAAGGGCTAAAGAACGCCTATGTAAATGAAAGGCTAAGGAGGCACGTGCATGTAGCAAACTAGCTGTAATGTTGGTCAGTTATTAATTTATGTATAAAGCAAGGTGCGCGCATATCTCTTAAGTGAAAATTCCCATGCGTATAGCTGGAGAAGGGGCACCTGAGTAATAAAGGCCTGCCACAGCTTGCGGTCGTGTTGATAAAGTACAAGAAGCCATGAATGCAAAAAGGCAACTAGCTTACATTAATGGTCTGTGATTAATTAATGTGTGAAGCAAGGTGCGGAGATCCGCACATGTCTCCTGAGGTAATATTAGTGCATGTAACTGGGGGAGAAAACGGAGGCGCGCATGTGAGAGGTTACAGCTAGTTGCCTTTTGCACTCATGGCTCATTGCATTTTATCAACACGACCGCAGGCTCTGGCAGGCCGGTATTATTCAGGTGCAAACAGCGCAACCTCTCACATGCGCGCCTCCGTTTTCTCCCCCAGTTACATGCACTAATATTACCTCAGGAGACATGTGCGGATCTCCGCACCTTGCTTCACATATTAATTAATCACAGACCATTAATGTAAGCTAGTTGCCTTTTTGCATTCATGGCTTCTTGTACTTTATCAACACGACCGCAAGCTGTGGCAGGCCTTTATTACTCAGGTGCCCCTTCTCCAGCTATACGCATGGGGAATTTTCACTTAAGAGATATGCGCGCACCTTGCTTTATACATAAATTAATAACTGACCAACATTACAGCTAGTTTGCTACATGCACGTGCCTCCTTAGCCTTTCATTTACATAGGCGTTCTTTAGCCCTTCCTAACACGCACCACATATTCTAACACCCAGTGCCTTGGCCTGTTTATATTGTGCAGGAGGGTTTTAGATGATACATCAGCACCCCGCTTAGTAGCGCGTCTTCCCCTTCCACCATGTTGCCTGTTCCATTCGCTGTCACCCACCACACTCTTCTGGCCATGCATGTCTATCACAGCAGTTTTTAACATGTCCCATTAGAATACATTACTGATGTGCTCGTCATTTCACAGCCTTATTCTCCTGCCGTGGCACTACCGGTCCCGCGACTTTATCTATCCAGCGGAGGATCCTGCTCAGGTACCACTACATTGAGTGGTAAGCCTTCTCCCTTGTTTCTTTTCATTAATTCTACGATTGTACAGTATGCCAGTCCACGTACTTCACTTACAAGCCTCATGCTTACTATTACAGGTGTTGATCCTGCCCACTATTGTGACTGAGCCACAATTGATTAATACCAGTTCACAGCCCTTCGTCTCTCACACGGGGGTAAGATTCTATTTTGGACTGTAATACGTACAGTTACCCGCCTGCTATTTATTAGTTTGCCTCTGACTGGTGCCCCTTTGTATCATTATGTGCAGTGCTCGACCGAGTCCCCGTGTGAGTATTAATTTCTTCTTTCTCATTTCACGGGTGTCTCACACTTTATGTGCCTCTCACGCGGCTGTAATACTACCATCAGGTATTTACTATTCTTCCCAATCCTTCATTGATTCCAGATCCCAACAACCATTTCTAAGCACATTCTTTCTTCTTTCTTCTCTTCCTAACTATTCAGATTGTCCCTTACCCCTTGGTCCTGAGGAGACCCCACATTGCAAGAGGGTCGAAACGTCGTCGACTCGATTGATAGCGAACCATTTTAAATAGCTCTGACTATTGTACACAGAGGCTATAATTATTATCAATTCATGTTGTGGTCGTTGTCTTTTTCAATAATTGTGGAAACCAAGTTCTGTATATATCACATGTCTGTTCACAATGTATTAGATGGTTTCATTTGCTTGGGACATATAATCACTATTGTGGTTCTTCTCGGTCGGTGTATGTATTGTTTTTGAATTATAAAAATTTGGATAAAAAAGAATTATTATGAACACCAAGTCTGCGAGGCTCTCTTTTCTGACATCCTTAACCCTAAATGATCGTGATTGTGCATTTTTAATTACCAGTATAGATTTATTGTATTCCCGCTAGAACCGTTGTTTTCGGATACATATGAATTACCCTGGTTCCTAGTGAGTAGGGTCCCCCTTGTCCTCTTTTTCGAATCCAGAAAAGCAGCAGCTCTGTGAGCCACACTGACAATGCAAGTGACACTGCATATAGCATGGCTGAAGTTACAATACATGACATGGTGCACGAGATGACACTGAGGTGGCTGAGTGTGGACCACATCCGTAAAGGAGCAGGTCACACTCTGACACATCCACGTGCACCTACAACCCCTGACGTCAAGAACACATCTGCAGACAAACAATGCACAAGAGTACCAAATATCTCCAGTAGCACAAATGACCCAAGTCGCAAACATCCCAGCACCCGAAAAGCAAACAAGTCAAATGCACACCGACTCAAAGGGATAAGGGTCAGCCAATGCAGAGCTGCAGGGGCGAATCGCCAACAATGCAGCACACACACATAGCAATCACAGTACATCAACATTGACGACAATGTGAGACAGAGTGCAACCCCAACACCACAGGACAGAGGACACAACTGGTGCCTCTCGAGCGTAGACACTGGCCAATCACATCTGGCAATGCATGACACTGTGAGATGATAATGTACGAGTACAACCACACATCCGTCATGTAGTCGAAATGTCCACTGACTCCCATCAAATAGCCAGCTTCACCAAAACAGTCACAATGTACATCGTCATGCAGTCTAAATTAGGCCTGGGTGGAAAACTACGCTACGCTCGCGTAGTTTGCGAAGTTTGCGCTACTTCGCACTACGCGAATTGCACGTAGCACAGTGCAAACACGCGTAGCGTAGCGTAGCGTAGTGCAGCGGTCATTTTTTGCTTGCTCGCGGTCCTCAACGTCAAGTTGGCGACCGCGAGCAAGCAAAATGACATCCCGGCGAGACTTTTTCCTCGTTGCGATCAGCAACATCAAGTTGCCGATCGCGAGCGTGGAAAATAAACCTCCCGGCGAGATTCTCAACGCGGGGAGGTCAGGTTTCTCATTGCGAGTGGTCGCGTATGCTCGCGACCGCTCGCGATGAGAAACTACCAGTCCGCGTTGAGAAAGCTGCCGCTCGAGTAAAAATCTACTCGAGCGGCAGTAAAAGACAGCTCGCACTCTGCAAGATGCCGTTTTCAATGATTGCACAGTGCGGACAAGCATCCGGCACTGTGCAATCATTGCGAACACGCACTACGCAGTTCGCGTAGTGCTATGCGTAGCTCGCGTAGTGCGAACTGCACTTTGCGTAGCTTCGCGAAGCGTTACTTCGCGAACTACGCCCAGGGTTAGTCTAAATGTAAACATCTACAATGTGTCAACATACATGGAACACACTGTTAACCTGCATCTCCCCTTTACATTGAATAGGGCTGTGTGTAGGAATGACCAAATCGCTAGCGGGCCAGGAGTGGTGTCCTACATCACATGTGACAACAGAACTTCACGTCTCATACCTACTCACAAACATCTGTGTGGACACATTCTGTTATGATTTATAACATTGCTCAACATGGTCAGCGGTTGGACACCATACTCACATTGTTGAAGACACGTAAGTGCACAGGTCGGCCAGCAACTATCCCAAAACAATGTCTGGCTCACAGAGGTGGAGCTGTCATAAGGGACCCACCCCCATTGTACATGCATCAGTCAGTTCCTCCCTGTGTAGGGACGATGCTCATTGAGGCACACGAGTGGCCAATCTAATCAACACTCATCACAGTTAGACACTAGTGGTGTTGCGTAGACATTATTGGCATGTGCGTGTCAGTATGGACAAGGCAATGGCCACAACAGGCAGGGACATGCTTAAGACACTTACACGCAGCATGGGAACATGTCGAGGTGCAGGAAATGGGGAGGCAAAAAAGAACACCAATCATCACGGATGGCAACGGTCTCAGCCCACCTTGCCTTGCTGGACGAGTCATGTGTTGTTTGGCGTCTGCCCATTGCCCCGTGTGAGGGGGCACGACTCACAGCCCATGGGGTCTGCATAGTGCTCTGCCACCTGACTGCGCCAACTGTCTGCTCTGCTGACAGTGATCAGGTGAAAGGGTCCGACAAGTTCACATGTCGTGCTACATTGCCATGTATGTACTCTCACCCCAGCAGTGTGTCCGACTTGGTAACGTTGCCAACCGACGCTGTGCTGATCCGACCATGGAACTGCATAACCTTGCACAGGTGTGTGTACACACGCGTAGTTCCACGCACATGCATTCAGAGTCCAGACGAAGGCAGACATGTCCTCTGGTGTGGTGGGATATGTGAGCATTCCCCACGATGCTACAAGGTGTTGGGACCTGTGCTGTGGGTGACAATCTGATGTGGCTGCAGGAACGTAGTTACTCGTCCATGAATGCCAGCGCAGCTTCATGTGCAATGTGTTCCAATAGTACGTTGTTGTCGGGTTCAAGGAACACCAGGGTGAGCCAATCCATTAACTGGTCCGGGCAGATGTGCTCAGTCCACGCTGTTTCCCCAATCCGCAACACAGCCCAAAAGGGGAGCGCCTCGATGTGGTCACTGCATATGAGGAGTTGTGCAATCTCCCATGCGCAACTGCCAGCACATACGCCAAAGATCAGTGCATCCCATGCACGGCTATCCAGGTGACACTCCTGTTCGTGGGCCAACAGGGGGCGCACTGTCAGGTCATGATCCAATTCAGCTACCGTTGCGTTGGATAGGCAGACCTCCATGGGCCACTCGAATGTGCATGATCGACAGTGGAACCAGGGCTGGACGCAGGTGACGTAGGCAAGACGGAAACTCAGACGGAAACTGATTCGCAACACTGCCATTGGCAGCGATCCCAACAGATGCAGCATTCGTGCACAGTACAGTTCCACGTGACAGGGGTTGTGCATGTGCCTGGGAATGCCTGCCATTGCGTTTGTTGGTCTTGTGGCACCGGCACTCCTCAGACCGGTGGAAGGTCGATGGACGATGTGCCACAGCTCTGGGCAATGAGTCGTATGTGTGTGCAATGTTTGGACGTATGGGTAGTTTTAACCAATGTGTCAAGGGCATCCCTTGCAGGTGTAGGTCGTGCAGGGACAAGTGTGTGTGGGGTGTGGGCACGTTGGTGTTTCTTTAGCGCAGTTCGTGGTGTGGGAGTCGTCGGAGGCTGGTATGGTATCTCACGCAGGGTGTGCCAGCCGCATTCAGGACCAAGGTCGGGGTTTGGTTGGCCTTCGGCCTTGTGTGTTGAGACAAAGGAGCTTTCATTCCTGATTTTAGTCTGACTACTGCTTGTATGTCTTAATTGTGATGTGGACTTCGCGCTGACTTTGATGCCAGGCCTGTGATTTGGGGTGCGCAGATTTCGAGACACACGCAACTGTTGGCATGTTTGCATGAGCCAAGGGCCCGATTGGCCTTGCGCTCCTTGTTCAGTCTCTCTCTCTCTTTCTCTCTCTTTCTTTCTCTCTCTCTCTCTTTCTCTCTCTCCCTGTCCTTTGATGAGTGCCTGACACACCTTCTTATCTTGGATATTGTCTTGCAGGCTGTGAGTCACAGATTGTCCAGGGATGCCACGCCATGACTCTTCAAAATAGTTGTTTGGTGACAAATTAGAATGTGACATTTTGTTTGGTCTTTCAATGGTGTATGTATGAATCAGGATTTCAGTGCTCACATGTATGTTGATTGTTGCAATTGTGCGACATCAGGCGGTTGCTTATGTTCATGTTTTCATGCAGTTGAAGTGCTGTGTGTTGGTCCGGGGGAGGTGGGGGGTGCCCGGTGTGGGGCCCGGGGGGGGGGTGGTCCTAGGGGTGGTGGCGGTGGGTGTTGTGGCCCTCTTGGGTGTCCGGCACGTATGTTCAGTGGCTCCATGGCATCTGTTGTTCTTCAGGTGTGGCTCTGGGCTGGGCTCTCTTTTGTGGTGCAGGCTGTCGTCCGACTTTGCACCAGGTCGGAGCAGGTGTTAGTTTCCTGCTGCTAACATGCCTTATCGCATGTTTTGTGATCTTATCGCGGATCTGGCTGGTCGTTGAGAATGTTGAGGAGTGGTGTTGTCGCGGCTTTTTGCACGGGAACTCCTACTCTGCATCTCATTAGTGATAGTTGCCGGGGTCATCTGTGGCGATGTTTTTTGCGGATGCTATTGCGGGTAAACTGGTGTTATGGGCTGTTAACACCAGCTTCTGAATGGTGCGATAAATTTATCGCCACTTTGGCTGCAATAAAGTTCCGGTAACTCGGAGATAAGTCCTTGAGAATATGCCCCCTTATCGCCTGTTTTTGGATCGCATCGCAGATCTGGCTGGTGGTTGTGAATATCGCGAAGTGGAGTTTTCGTGAGTTTTTGCACGGGAACGCCTACTCTGCATATCATTAGCGTTAGTTGTCTCTCTCATCCGTGGCGATGTTTTTTGCGGCAGCTATCGCTGGTATACTGGCGATGTGGGGAGTTTGCACCAGCTTGTGAATGGGGCGATGATTCTTTTGCCTCTTTTGCTGCGCTAAAGTGCCGTTAACTCGGCGATGAGTCCTTGAGAATATGCCCCATAGTTGTATAGACTTTAGGTATTAGTATTTCCCTGTATAATTACCTTTTCTGTCTTTTGGTTGACAGAGATTTCTCCTGGCTAACTGGTCCTGCCCTAGAGTGGGGTGCCTCGTGGGACATTTGTTTTCCCTTCCTTGTTTTCCCTACTTCCCTGGGTTACTGTTGGTACTTTGACTCTGTTGGGTACAATAGGTGACCAGGAGAGGTTGGGGGCCTTTCATCTTTGCATGGCGTTCCTGCCGAAACGTGAGTAGGATTTGACATGAACTTCCCCGCATGCAATCAATCCACTTTGGACATTCAGCTCTATTTTCTATCTCTTGGTTGGCTCTTAATGGAAGATCATTTGTACTTTTGCAAACAGCTATGCTGAAGAACAGTGCATCCTCGAGAGAGGAAAGTAGACTGGGGCATCACGTTTGTCTTCATACCACCACCATGAAAAATCCTAATTGTTTTTTTTAGAAGACCAGCCATCAGGTGCCCAGGCACTAGAATACATACAGGCAAGAACAACAAAATGAAATCAATGTCGCGTTGTAAAGAATAATTACATTTATTGAGCTAAATAGTAATTCAATAACTATACTTTGAAAAATGTACATAAAAAATATATGTGTGACAGATGACACCACTTGCAAACCTAAAGTGATTTACAGGCCCTTGGTATGAAACAAACATTTGAATTCGGCTCTATTTGACTCCAGCACATAAACACGATCACAACTCGTCAGATTTATGTCTGGCAATGTGAGAAGTTCACCAGGCAGAAATGACGCATTCATCATATAGCCAATTTCATCTGGGGCTCTCAAATGTATAAGTAGAAATTCTAACACCTAATAGCTTGATTGGAGCTAATTACCCTTCAGGAAACATCCAATTTCTTTATTTTTGTAAAGTTAATCCACAGTCTGGTTTAAGCGTCCAGTGCAAACGTGTGTTTTCAGATTATTATGCACATTTGCTACAACTGTGTTGTATTGAAATGAATCAATGCTGAAAACAAGCTGTGAAGAACAGATTTGTTTCCTGCCTGACCAGATACCATGGCAACACCTGGTTAGCATGAGTTAAAGATAGGTTTACAGTTTTGCATCTGTAGACTCACTGGACTGAATCAGATATGTATTAATTGGAAGCCCATATGACAGCTCGTGTCAGATCTTCGGATGGGGAAGAACACATCAACGTGTGTCAAGTCTGAGAACGGAATAAAGAGACAAATCAAATGCTATGAAGTGTGACTTCAAACATGGTGTCACTCCTGTGTGCTCACCGTTTAGAAGACGGCGGGAAAAATGTGGGATTATACGACTATGGAAATATTTTTCAATCAGTAGTTTAAAGAGGTAAGAAAATACAGACTGCCAAAATTATTCGAGTAGCATTTAAAATTCAAAGAACCTTCGAAGGAACTGACAGTTCTAATGAAGTGCAATCATAATGCAGACGCCGCTGCACAGAAAAACGATAGAGTAGGGCGGCAAGAAAACGGCAAGTTACTAACAAGGCCTCATCACCACGGTGTTGATGGAGGTGAGCCCTGCTCTGAGAAATCAATCTGCCACTTTAACGCTCCTAAATCATAGCGTTGTTTCTGACAGCCTCAAGTCAGTGCATTTTTTTCAGCGCTTAATTTTTTTTAGAAGAATGAGTGCTGGTGACAAAAGCTCCGCTCCTGCAGTGCTATTAAAAATCGGCACGCCAATAATTAAGGCTGCGTAGTCTGACACTGGCCCACCCTTTATCGCACTCTTGCCGGTCGCTGCTTTCTCCTTTTGTGCTGTTTTTTCCGTCTTTCTATTCCCCCTGTTTTCCCTTTTGTGTGTTTTTCCTTCTCTTGCTCGCGGTCAATAACTGATGAGGACAAAGTGCTGGTCCCCAAAAATGAATGCCGGTGGGTCCCACAAATTCCACACGGATCTTTTTTCTCACAAAAAAGGTGCTTGAACCCCCGCCTCACTCACTGTAAAATGGTTGGTAATACAGTATAGCATTTGTTTTTCCTATTTTACAATATTTGTACCCATTTCTTTGCAGAGACAACAGATACAGGGACGTATGACAAATGAAAAATCGCTACTATACTATCAAATAAATGTAGAAAAGAAAGCATAGGCAGAATGAAACAAAATAGTAAATGCACAGAATCCTAATTATGTCCAATTCTTTTACTACGAAATCAAACACTGTCGGAAATCTAGAAGTGGGGTTTGTTGTGTGCGCAAAAACAAACTATTCACCTGAAGAGAGCATATAATTCGATCAGTATATAATTTAAATATGTGCTTTTGATTTGGATGCATCTCAAACCTAGCTACGAAGCGGGGCACGTCTGCTCAATGATGAATGAAGTATTATGTATCAGATGGGTGCGAGCGGATGCTGCACAGTACACTGTTGAAGGGAAGAGGAGAACAGGTTTTGATAGAGGGGAGAAGGGATTACACTCTCTCGGTGCCAGAACTCACAAGGCATGACCTTTCGCCATTTCTAATTTTCTCTTGCCACAGTGTATTATATTCTGCAAATCTCATGCATTCCTGTCTTTCAGAATGCACTTTTTATGGGTGGGCTCTGGGCACAGGAAGTGTCTCTGGCCACACACTACACACTGTCCACTTGCTCTCAGAGTCCATATCGCAATACCACCTGTATTGCCCAGTGGGGCAGTTTGTGTGTGTATGGTTTAGTCATTGGTGCAAACCTTCATCGAGGTCTCCTGCAAGTAAAGCCTGCTAGGCGCTGCGTTCCCCCACAGAGTGTGCCCAGTTCACATCCACTTACAGCATACAAAACATAAGTGGTTTAGACACAGTACATGGCTATTGGGCTCACTTTGCCAAGGATTCCCCTTTAATGATCCATAGAGTCCACTGAGAAGCATGTTTGGCCATTTACATTGGCTCTGGGTACAGGGAAATGTGTTCTGCTTCTGTCTGTACCCAATAAGCCTCCCTCTGAATGCTCAGCATGCAGGCGAAGACTTTTGATGTTGCATTGCATGCACTTGCTGCAGTGCATGCTCGGTATTACTTTTGGAAGTGGGATTTTGGGGGCGTATTTTCTAACATTTTACGCAATGCAGGGCAGCAAGCAAAGTTGCTGTGCTGCGTTGCATGAAAGGGTTACAGCAGAAATGCGCCATATCTACAGCATTTCTACTGTCTCCTAGCGCTAGCGCGCTGTGTACTGCCTAGCGCAAACGCAGGCACCATAACGCCATTGCAAGAAAGCTTTTCGCAGGTGTCCCCCCATTTTTTGCCCCCATTTGGACTACTGGATGCTGGTTTTCGACTCTGACAGCGCACTGAAGCCTGCTACCCAGGTCTCAGTGCCAGTGCTCACTCCCTAAAACGTTTATGTTTGAATTGAAAATCCAAGTGACAAGGAATTTACCCCCTTATAAATCCCTAGTATATGGTACCAGTGGTACCCAGGGCATGGGTGGTAAAGGGGTTTCCAGGGCCTGCAGCACTGATTGTGCCACCTTGGGTGTCCCAAATAAACTACTGACAGCAGGACTGCCATTGTAGATGGCAGGATCTGTGCAAACTGCTCAAACTCGACTTTACCCTCTCCATGTGTGGGAAAGTCAATGCACTATCTCTGATATATGCCAGTCATCCCTAAGGAATGCCTCCTCAAGCCCAGGAGGCAGGGTGCTTTATATTAAAGGTGTGGACATGTAAGTGCAAGCTTCTATGACCCTATAGTGCCCTTCACCATTATAGGACACTATGAGTGATAGACTGTCCGTAGGATAACATTGAGTGGTACCCGGGCAAACCCAAGGTTGGCAGCTCTATTATGGTACCCCCTAAATATGTCATGTTTGGCATCAAACAACATGCCTTCTCATCCCTGACATGAATCTCATGTTGAGGGCAATGTGACATGCACCCAGTTGGCTACCTTAGAGGTTGCTCACCTGGTTTCCCCAGCTTCTCTGCGCTCTGGGTGGCAAGTCCATGCTTCCCGTATTTGCTGCTGCCAAGACAGGATTCTGACCTCCTGCCAGGCAGTGTGCTCACTCACAGGAGTCAAGAACAAAGGCTTGGGCAGGAAGGAGGTCACACCTCCTCCTCGCAATCAAGCTAGTGAAGTGGCACATCAAGATGGTGAGCTTCAATGGCTGCATCGCCGGTGATATGCATCAGGGCTGACTCCCAGAGGAGGAAACAGACCTTCCCATTGACTGCAGTGATAAAGTTTAACTGTACTATTCTGAGCCGATTTCATATTGCTTCAACGATCTATAATTCCAGTTAAATATATGCTGTGCCATTCGTTTTGTTGTCCAAATTAAGATAAAAATACGCTCTATTTTTATAAATTGGTGTCGGATTTCTCTAGAGTCATGTCAATTACTTATCGTCCATGTTGGTACTCTGAAATGCTTAATATATGTTCCTCTAGTAAAGCCTGACTGCTCTTTGCCACACTACCAGGACCGAGCTAAGGATTTATTAGTGTGAATCCAAGGACCAACTTTGGGGTATCGTAATAGTATTACATAATGAGGTCTAACCCCCCAGACCAATACTACACTTTCCTACAGCCATAATGCAAGGGTGGCTGCATTACAGGCATGATTTTCTGTGCAGAAAGGGACATTTTTCGGCACAAAAACAATCCTTAGAGGCCTAGTAGTCTTCTCTTCATATGTGTTTTACAGAATGCCCATGCTCTACCCATGGAACACCTCCTTAATGCAAAGTAGGGCAAAACAGTGCTTTGCGCTGCCTTGCATTACTTTGTGTTAGAAATTGAGGTTTCTGGTTGGCACAGTATACACCCTTTCCAAGCAGGAGCCACAATCCTTGTCAGGGTAAGTCAGATACACAACCTAAATAAACCTGTGCTTAACCTCTGGTAGCTTGCCACAGAGCAGACAGGCTTAAATTAAGAGACAATGTGGAAGTATTTGTGGACACTTTAATTACAGTGACACAGTGAAAACACCACAAAAAGACTCCACACAAGTTTAGAAAACTATAGAATATTTATCTGAGTAAAACAACAAAAATCCAATCAGTAGAACTTGAGATATGAACTTTTAAAGATAAAATCCAAAACAGTGCTTAGAAGTCAATGGCACTAAAATGTTACATCAGGTCACGCTAGATTGAGGTAAATCCAAAGTTACAGGCTGACTGCAATGAAGGGCAGGCCTACTACCAAACCCATGCAGGGCCCCCTGTAAAAGTACCATTGTATGGAGCAAGCGTTGGAGACTCGATGCGTCAGTTGCAATTCATGTAGTCGGGTCAATGCATCGTAGTCGAGCCTCGCAGTGGTGTCTTCGGATCGGCACTGCATCATCATCGAGCCTTGCAGTTGGGATCTCGGATTGGTGCTGCGTCATTGTCGAACCTTGCAGTCTGGTCTGTGCATCATTGTTGAGCCGTGCAGGGATGTCCTCAGATCAGCACTGCATCAGAGGATACTACATCGGTTACGGTCTGTGCAGTGGTTACGGCGCATTGAGTTTTGCAAAAGCAGCTGCTTAACCCACTTCTGAGACCTAGGACTGAAGGAGAGCACTTCAAGCAAGTGTTGGACTCACAGATGGCAGAGTCCAGCAGCATCAGCAGAGTTGCAAGAAGACTTTTTTTTTTTTTTATTTTATTTTTTATTGAGAGTTCATAGATCTGACACACATACAATAATCTTATGTACAAATACATATTCCAAAATTTTGAGGAGCAAAAATAATTAACTTAGAACTAAAGTGCAAAGTGCGAAGTGCAAAATATTAAAAAGTTTTACAGATACTCATTTCAACCAATACTTAGGCGTACAATCAAATTGTTCCTAAAATACCAAAAAAGATCCTATTAAATTCATGTACCAAGTAAAAATTTTAACATTAAAATAAAGTACAGTGGTACTGAGACCGGATAGGTACATACATATCTTTTCTATCCTTTTACACAAAGTACCACATGTTCCCTTATGCTTTAAACACACTCCAATATTTCTCATACTTTTTCAATGCTCCTGATCTTATTGCGTATTTCCTTTCCAGTTCTTGTATTTTGGATAATTTTACCCTCCGAGCATTGAAAGTGGGTACCTTCTCTGTTCTCCAGAGTTGCAGGATTAATGACCTTGCTATTAATGCTACTATAAACAGGCATTCTTCATACTCGATGGTGTCAGGAGAACATCCCAAAACTGCAATAGATTCATCGAGTGAAATGTGGGGGTCTATTGTAAATCTAAGATATTTCTCGATCTCCTCCCAAAAACTCTTAATTTTTGGGCACTTCCAAATGATATGCGTGCAAGTACCTTTCTCTGTGCAACGAAAGCATTTATCTTCTGTTTGCGGATATATTTTATGAAGAAAGGAGGGTCTTCTATATATCAGCCATTTCGAATAATATTGCATGCGTTTAAAATTTGCCCTCTGAATAGATATACATTAAACTTGTTTAACTTATTCCACATTGATTTAAGAATCTGTATATCTTCCACTTTCTTCCATCTATCCCTAACTTTTTCATATAATAAGGAAGATTTGTTCTGGTCGAATATCTTAACCCAATCACTGATCTTCCTTTGTATAGGACAATTAAGAGCTTCACTAATCCTAATTTTATAGCACAGATTTTCTATATTTAACTTTTCCAATATAGATTTTAATCTAATAAATGACCATTTTAGAATTGTGTTGGAATGTTGGAGGCCCAATTCAATTTCCGTCCAAGTTTTCCAACAGTTCCCCTTGATGAAATCTTGGATTTGGACATATCCACTTTCTTCCCACAGCCTTAGTATATTATTCTCTAAAATGCCTATTTCCCCCATATACATGTTCGAAAGTCTGGTTGAGTTATTGATTCTTAAAATATCGTAATGTGTTAAAAGCTGGGTTTTTTGTTTGAATAACCACTGTAAAGTCTTATACCGAACCTTCTTGGGGTACTTAGTGACTCTTGTAGGATCGATGATATTATATTCCTTTAGGATCTTTTTCATAAAAAAATTATCTGCCTCTTGAGGATCTAAGAAAAAAAATCTAAAACTATAATGTGCAAATGTCGCATAATAATAATTTCTAATATTCGGAAGAGATAAACCTCCTTCTAAAACAGAATAGTTTAAAGTATTGAGTGCTAATCTTGGTACCTTATTTGCCCATAAAAAAGAGGAGATCATACTATCTAACTCTTTAAAGAAAGAAGTCTGTATTGCACAGGGAGCTGCGCTAAAAAGAAAAATAAACAGTGGTAAAATAGACATTCGAATTAATACAACTCGTCCTATTATTGATAATGGGAGCTGATTCCACTGTGTTAACTGAGAGCTCACCTTTTTCAATAATGGAGTATAGTTTAAGGGAAAAAGATCTTCTACTCTCTCCGTAACAACAATCCCTAAAAATCTCTTTGGGCGAGTATTGTATGTCTGCCTAAATTCTGATAATAAAGAATTCACACCACAGTTGCACAATATAATTTCTGTTTTGGTCTTATTTATTTTGTAACCACCCATTTCTTGGAAATCTGCAAAAACTTTCATCACTTCCACCTGGGTGTCTATATTTGAGTCCAAAAAGAGCACGATGTCATCAGCGTAAAGTTTTATGTTCGTCATTCCCTGCACCGGAACTGTGTGTGCTCTTTTTTCCCTGATTGCAATTGCTAATGGCTCTATAAAAGTGCAAATAAAATCGGTGAAAGGGGGCAGCCTTGTCTAGTACCTCTATTTATTTGACATGTTCCTATCTTAACAGAGTTAATTAAAATTTGCGCCTGGGAGTTTGTATAGAGTTGTTTTAATAAAAATATAAACTCCTTTGGAAAGCCAAACTTTGCTAAGATCGTAAAAAGACAATTCCAAGAAACAAGTTCAAATGCCTTTTCAGCATCTAAAAACCATATCTGTGCCTGAACTTTATTGATATTAAAAAAATCCAAAGCCTCTAATAGAAAATGTGTATTAGTATAGAGCTGTCTCCCTGCTATAAAGCCGCATTGATCCATCCCGATGAGTGACCCCACCATTTTATTTAATCTATTGGCAAAAAGTTTTGTAAAAATGTTGTAGTCAGTGTTTAAAAGACTTATTGGCCTGTACGAGTTCACATTTTCACTATCTTTATCTTTCTTTAAGATACTGACCACTACTGCAATAAGGAAGGATGCGGGCGGGTCCCCTCCTTCTAGTAAGAAATTTGCGAGCCTTAAAAATTCAGGACATAGTATTGTAGAAAATGTTTTAAAAAATTCCGCAGGAATGCCATCCTCCCCGGTGGCTTTACAGTTGGGCAAAGAGCTGATAACCACATCTAGTTCATCCTTCGTAAATTCGGCTAGCAGCAGCTCTTTAAAATTATTTCCCAAAGTTGGAATAGGCAATTCCTGCAAGAATTCATCAATTGTTTCTACGGGGATCTGATGAGATGTCTGATATATATCTTTATAATGTTTAAGAAAAGCCTCACCTATTAAAGACGTAGTATTTACACGGGTTTTAGTTACTTTATCCTGAATACATTCGACTCTATTTCGGACTTGCTTCTCCTTTGCTTGCCAAGCTAGTAATCTTCCAGTATACTCACTATGTTCATAACTAGCCTGAAGGTATAGCCTACTTGTCATATCCCCTAGTTCATAATAGAATTCCCTCATTCTCCTTTTTGCATTCAGTACTTCTTGTCGAGTAACTGGGGTCCTATTTCTAAAATATTCTTGATTTGCCTGGACCAGACTGTTTTCTATCGCCATTCTCTCCTCCTTCTTAGCCTTCTGTTTTGGAATCTCTTTTGAGGTGATAATACCTCTCAGAGTGGCTTTAAACGCGTCCCATATTATGTTAATTGGTGCAGAATCCTTATTTATATAAAAAAGAAGCTAATCTCCTTTTCTATTTCTGCACACCATTGTTTCTCAGCTAAATTGAGTCTATTAAAATACCATCTTCTTGGTAATTCATCCTCTAGCTTATCTAGCATAATTTCAAGCTTAATGAGGGCATGATCTGAGAAGGCATTTACTATATATTCATATTTATTAACTTCAAGGTTATGGGAAGTAAGAAAAAGTCTAGCCTGGATGATGAGTCGTATTTTGCCGAGTAACAAGAATATTCACGTTTAGCCGGATTATTAAGACGCCAATTATCCAGGATATCTAAATCCGACTTACAACTCAACAAAGCGGTGGCAACTTGTGGTTTATTTTGTCTTCGGTCTTTTTTAGTTGAATCCACCGCAGGGTTTTGTAAAAATTAAAATCACCACCCCATATAATCTGACCCGGTATGCCAGATAATGCTTGCTTTAACTGTAAAATAGGAAGCGGGTCATCGATGACTGGTGCATAAATTGTAGCAAGAATAAGATTTGTCTGATTAATTTTCCCATGTAAAAATGTCCATCTACCACCCGTGTCTGAATGTGAGGCTTCAACATGGAATTGAACATGCTTGCCTATAAAAATACTCACACCTCTCTGGGCTGCCCCAGATACAGATGAACAAAAAAACCCTGCCCAATTTTTTAGCATTTTGCTTGCACTTGTTAGAGCACGAAAATGTGTCTCTTGTATAAAGATCACATCCGGGTAATAACCTTTTAGCCAGCTTTCTATCGCACTAGTTTTACGTCTATTATTTAAACCATTAGCATTTAAAGACAAAATCAACAATTTCTTCCTATTCATATGGGGAATTCCTATCTAAGGTGAAGTTATGCAAAGTATACCAAGTGCGCATATGAGCCATGACTTTCAATACGGCTTTTCTTTTTCCCAATAAGAAAATATTCTACTCTTTCTAGACCTCTAATCGAAAAGTGGCTCACTAACTTACACCAGCTATTTAGGTAACTTTCACAAGTACTAGACCAATACACCACCATACATGTGTTATCAATTGTACAAAATATGCATAAAACATAGCTACTAGGCAAAAATACTATAATGCCGAATATATTAAATATATATAAAATATATATAAAATATAATAAAATGCAATCGTACACCCATTGGACTAAAACACTACAGTACAGATGAAGTATACATTTTTTTTTTAAACGACAGTGCAAATAAGCATTAAAGTGCAAATCACGCAACTGGTAAAAACAATACAATACAACAGTACAATATAGTGCAAATAGCAAATATTGTGCAAAATGTGCATTAAAGTGCATTACGTTGCATTAAAGTGCAGCCTTCCCTGTGCAATATATCGTTTCTGTTGTATGGTACCACAACTTACTTCTAAACCTGTCAAATAATTACTATACGCATTGCTTAATCTCCTCTTAATAAAAATATTCAAACACATTTTTCCATCTATGAACTCTCTTTTTTTAACTGCTTCACCCCCACCACCACCCATCCAACCCACCCTCTCCGAGAGAAGGGAAGACTCAACCTTCCCCACTAGCTTCCCCTCCTTCTCCCTCCTTTTGATGGATGCCATCTTGTTGCATCCTGTTACGACTCCTGATTCACCTTGCAACTTCCTCAAAAAATAACCTGAATTTAAAAATATTTCATAGCAGAGCTCGAATATAGCTGATTAAATATTCAACAATTTTATAAATACATAATCCCCTTTTCCTTATATAGTGTTGAGGCCATCCAGAAGGTTTTGGGCTTCTACAATATCTGTGAGAATAAAGAATTTTCCTTTAACTAGGACCTTAAATTTAGATTGTTGCACAATCATTGCCTGTGCCCCTTTAGCTTTGAAAGGGTGAATCATTTTAACAAAGTTCTTACGTCTAAGGGCAGATGCTGCTGACATATCAGAGAAGATTTTAAAATTTTTAATTTCATCAGCTGTGAATGTTCTCCTTGATATTGCTGTGTTTAGGATTCGCTCCTTGATTCTATAGTCTGAAAAATGTATTAAAATTGTTTGTGGGTATTTAGCATTCACGGGCTTATGCGCAGGTACCCTGTAGGCTCTGGTAATTGTGAGATCCCCTTGTAGTTCATGTATTGCTTTTTTCAACAGGGACTCTGTCCATTTGACCATTTCCGCCCCCTCCAGCCCCTCCGATACTCCCACCAGATGTAGATTAGATCTCCTGTTGTAATTCTCAAGGTCTTGTAGCTTCGAATCCATCTGATATTTGTTTTTACTCAACACCTGCAATTCCTCTTGCATAACAATGATTTTATCCTCAAGACCTGAAACACGAATCTCCAATTCCGCAACCCTTACAGGTAGATTGCCCAATTTTTCCTCCATCTTTGATAACCTATCATGCAGCTGTGATATTTCATATACTTGCGACGCCTTCAGATCTCTTACCTCTTGTAGGATAGTTGAAAACATTTCTTGTACTGAGGTGTTATGTTCAGCATTTTTATCCCTCTTTTCTTGTCCCAGATTTTTGGCAATTCTCTTTAACTTAGGGGCTATTCCTTTTTCCTTATCCTTACCCTTTTCCCTCCTTTTCCCCTGTTCCGGTTCCGGTTCCGGTTCTGGTTCTGATTCTGCTTCTGAATCAGATATGAACGTCGAATCCAGCTCATCTGGGTTATCTACCAATCAGTGACTCCCATTCTCATTTTGTACAGTCTGAGAGGGCACTTGACCCTCTAGGGACAGTGGCTGCCTGGTCAGAGATGTATCCTCATGACTTACTGTATTTATTTCTGCAGGGACTGGGACAGCATGCAGTTTGAGCTGCGACTGTGGATGTGCTGTATATACTGTGGAGGAGTGCGCAGGGGTATGGGTATGCAGCATTTCCTGACCCATTGGATGATCCACACTTTGCTCCTCCCTATTTAGAAGAGGAGTACTGGTGGGTAAAATCCATGTAGCCAGGGTATTACCAAAAAGAGGATACTGTTTACTTTTCACCACTTTATCATCTACCTTCAATCTATCCCCTGCTGCTTCACCCCCCTTTCCTGCCTCTTCTTCACCTCACACAGCCAGCATGCTCAAATCAGCTGAGAGGTCAGACAGACTCTGCTCTCCTTCCAAGGTTTTATCAGTAGCGTCCTGGCCGATCTGAATGCTCATCTCCGCCAGAGCCAGGCTTTTAGCTTTAAAGTCCAATCTCTGCTGAGCGTTTCTTCTCCCTCTTCTAACTTCCTTGGGTAGTATCACAGCTGTTGCTGGTGACTGGCCAGATCTTAGAAACTCTTTCCCAGCCGCTGCTTTAGATTGTTTATTTCGCATTTTTATGAGCCTGTAGATCGACAAGTTGTGCTCTAAGAGGTCTCGCAGCGAGGCAGTACGACGCCCTTTCTCCGCCTCTATCTCTGCACTCCCCTTCAGGATCCAGGGGATAACCAGCTCTGTGTAATGGCTGTGTAATGGCTGTCAACCTCTTGCCGAGCACTACGGCGCGCCGTGCAGCCCCAAGGTCTACCGAGATCTACCACCTTCTACTGCTCCGGCGATGTTGGTCTCTCCGGTGCTTCACGTCACGTCGCGTCGGGTCGCTCCTGTTACTGCTGCTGCACGGAGTCAAGCAAAACCAGCCTCCAGCGAAGAAACCCACCAGCGAGGAAAACCCACCAGGGCAAAGAGCTGCCAGCCGCCAGCTGCCACAAAATGTCCGTGATT
The DNA here is from genome assembly GCA_963921515.1 of Calotriton arnoldi. Lineage (NCBI taxonomy): Eukaryota > Metazoa > Chordata > Amphibia > Caudata > Salamandridae > Calotriton > Calotriton arnoldi. Next base: position 1,994,792 of record CAWUFW010002747.1, on the reverse strand, counting down.
ATTCTTCCAAAAAGCGGGGGAGATAACGGCAATGGATACGGGCCGGACGGCAGTTACTCCATCACAGCTCCTTTCGTGGGCGTGGCATCGGCGAATCAGGAGACGTGACGGCGACGTGCGTGGGTCACGTCTACCGCATTTTCCTAAAATCAAGACTTTTGTAACCCTGAGTCTTCATAGAACAGAAGGCAAGCCAATAAGACCTTCGAGAAAAGTGGGTTCAAGGATGTAGAGAGCAGATCCAGTACCTCTCACTCCCAGGCAAGAAGCAGCAGGCCAACTCAGCAGAGCAGGTAGCAAAGTGGCTGTCCCTCCTACAGCACAGCAGGCAGCAGACCAACACAGCAATGCAGGTTGAAAAGTGGCATTCCCTCCTACAGCACAGCACCTCTACTTCCGGGCACATTGTTCTTGGTTCCAGCAAAGTTCTGATTTGGTGGTGTTCGGGGGCCAGTACTTATGCATAAATGTGCCTTTGAAGTGGGATAGACATCAAAGAGGGCTTTGAAAATCACAAGGTCCCTGCATTTCCTGCCCTGACTCCAGACTCACTACAGGGGGGTATGCAGCTCTCTGTGTGGGGACAGGCACAGCTCCATTCAGGTGCAAGTGTCAGCTCCCCCCTCCCAATCTACTTCAGGAAGGCCCATCAGCCTGGTGATGGATCATCAGGATGCAAATGTCACACCCCTTCTCCCTTTGTGTGACTGGCTAGAGGGAATGTGCAAAGCCCAGCTGTAACCTAACATAGACGTCTATTCAGAGACAGGCAGAGGCACAGGATGGTTAAAGTAAGAAAATGGTGAGGTTAACATGATTAGTTTCACCTGAGGGAGGAACAGAGGATTGTGAAAAACAAGCTTGGTTAGAGTATGAGTTTAGTAGCTTAGTGAGATGGTAGCACCGCTGGTTACATCACTGACAGACCGACTTTAAACCACAGCAACTTTAATATATTTTACTGTGTAAAAAATGCAAGTTTATTGTTTCAGTTTGAGAAATGTTATGGATAGATTTTTTGATTTTGGTGGTTTTTGAGCATTGGTGTTGTACGTTATTTTGAAATGACACAGAAATACACATGACATCAGTCTTGGGGCAACATTGGCACTTTTTAAAGGTAGCCATTTAATAATTTTTTATTTGCAGGTGCACTGCTTTAATATAGTATGAATTGCACGGTGTAATTGTGCAAAGCGCAGTTAGATGGTGGTTTTTATACATTATTATTACAATGCAGCATGTCTCTTAGCATCAAAGCTCCTATTTATGTTTATGGTCACAAGATTATCTGCAATTACTGATGGGCTTATTTGTATATTGTAGCTACCTCTGATGAAGGGCTGTCGTCCAAAATGCATTAGGTATACCAGCACAGTTACCTTGGATTTCAAGTGAATTTTGGCATGCTGTAAAGATAAGCCCAGATGGGCATTTCACCTGCCTTTGAAAATTGAAATCACGTTTCCATGTACGAAGTACAAAAACATTGATAAAAAGTGGAACAAAAAAGTGTTTATTACGGATTACATTGATTATATGGAGCATTGTGTTTCATTAACAGCTGTGCATCTTGGATTAGTGCGCGACGGCACCTCTTCTAGTTCTGTAAAGTAAGAAAATGCTAACTTTCTAAAAGTGCCATTTTTATACTTACAATTTAAAATCCAACTTCACCATAAGTTGCGATTTTAAATTCTGAGTCCAGAGACACCAATCTCCAAATCTCTATATTTTCCCAATTGGAAATTACACATAAAAGATTTTTTAACGCAATCCCAATGTTAAACTATGGGAGAGATAAGCCTTGCAGTAGTGAAAAATTAATTTAGCATTTTTTCAATACCAGGACATGTAAAACTGAAAGGTACATGTTCTACCTTTTAAATACACTGCATGGGGCTGCTTGGGGCTGCTTGGGGCCTCCCTTAGGGGTGACTTACATGTGATAAAATGGATGGTTTGGGCCTGGCAAGTAGTTTATGCAGTGGTAGGCGTGAGCAAAGTTAAAGGGCTAATGAGTGGGTGGCACAATCAGTACTGCAGGCCCAATAGTAGTATTTAATTTACAGGCCCTGGCACATTTAGTGCACTTTATTAGGTTTAGAGAACAGAGCATATGCACTTTAGCACTGGTCAGCAGTGGTAAAGTACCCATAATCCTAAAGCCTGCAAAAATGAAGTCAGCAAAACAGGAGGTAAGATGTAAGAAAGTTAGGGGAAACCATGCCAAGGATGTCAGGTCTAGCACTTTGCATTTACTACCAGGCAAAGTGGCTTTGTGTGGCTTAGGAAATTCCAAAAAGGATTTTGCGCCGGGCTGCTCACAAAATTGATGCAACCCTGATACAAAACCTTAGTAAATTTGGGCCTTGATGTTTTTTTGGCCACACGCAGCATGCAGTCACCAACACCTCCAGCAGTGGCTTTTGCTAAGCAAAAGATGTGACCTTTGGAAGTGCCTATATTGAATGTATCTGCCCCCAATCGTAAGCTGGCTACAGAGAATGACTGTCTGTCATGCATTGAGTCCTATTCACTGCCTCCACTGCCATTTGGAAAAGGCTTTGGCAACACTCAGCAGACACTGGCAACTTGGCATAGACTTCATCCTCACCCTGTGTAGTTTTCATAGTGGATACAGTGTGCAGGCAACATTTATATCTCTCACTTGCCAGTAGCTGCCTCTGGGAATTGTAAAGTAAATTTCAGGCCTTGCCACTCCATTATACCCCTTCCTGACCAGTCTCTCACTATCAGTTACCAAGGGGGGGGAAGAAAGAGATTTTTTATGGGAGCGTTATCATCTTTCTATTTTAGAATGCTAATAAAAAATGATAAGGTACCCACATCATCCAGGATTGGTGAGAAGTGACCCCATACAGATCTATGACCTTGTTTGGAAAAAACCTTCAAAGGATATAGAGGGGCTTTCACCCGCAAGAGGAAAAAAATGCTAGATGTGGAAAAAAAATCTTAGCAGTTTCAGGTTGGTGACGTAGTCAAAATACGTGCGCCAGGAGGCATCTGTCGAAATTCTAAGTTTACAGAACCCAGAGAAACTATAAACCTATTCGATAATGCCAAAACTATTCAATACAGCCATTAAGACCAAAGATGGTAGAACTTGGAACATCAGTAGAGTTGTTCTATTTAGAAGAGTGAATGCTCTCAAATCAGAAAGAAGAAGCTGTCTCTTGACAAAAAATGAATGTTGAAAATGAATGTGAAAAACATTATGGCTTATGTGTAAGCAAAAGAGTTGTGAAAAAAGTTCCTATTTATCATATTATATAACTTGAATTTCATTTTAGTGTAACTAGTTTTTTTTAATTGTAGATTTGTTTAATGCATTTGTACCAGCTTATCTATAGCAGTTTTTGTTTTGTTCTCTTGTTTTGGTTAGAAGGAAGATGTGTGGTATTTCCTATTGTTGTTATGTAAGCTTGCTGTCAGTGTTGGAATACTGTGTTGCTAGTTGCTGAGAATTCCAGAGATGACAATTGGGGTAAGTTGAAAGCTGGTTGATAGATTACTGTTGGATTAAGTTGAAGGTTGGTGGATGAGGCTAAAAAAAGAAGACATACCTGTCAAGCTATCTCCACATTTTCTTCTCTTATGGTGTACTCAACATTACATACAATTCATAATCCTGGCCCTTATCCAGAGTGATAGTACATCTGGGTGGGCACAATCGGGTTCAGGGAGCTCTTAATATTGTAGGAATCAAGTATATAAAATTATTTAGGGAATTACCTAAGTCTATGACCTACACATGCACACAAGGAACATGATGATGGATCAGGGCGCAGGGATGAACAACTCAGGGACCAGGAACAAGCAATGTTCTAAGTTAGTCATACATTTGTCTAATAGGTCTTTGACTGACATATAATTGAAAGTACTCAATAAGGCTTCATATTAACAGTACACCCAGTCGAGAGATCTTCAGGCAAAGGGGCTTATTACGATGTTGGTCGCAGTTGCCTCCGACCGACACCATCTCGGACTCGGGACCAACCGACCTGAGGTCTGCGGTTCTGACCTCCTAATTACGATGCGACCGAACACTGTTTGGTCGGATTCCTCACTGTTTTCTATGGGGCTTGTGTCACGGCCATAAACCGGCTGTAAAACAGGCTCCTATAGAGAAATGGGTGTGTTTGTAAAACCCTGCACCCTGTGGCAGACACCCCATGGTGCCTGCCACACAGTGCAGGGTTTTACAGGGGGTACCCTAAATACCCCCTTGACCACCAACCATAGACCGTGGAGTCAAGGGGGCCCTGCTAGGGGCCCCAAAGTCGCTGTACAGCAGCCTTTCAATGCTTAAAAGCCGGCACGGAAAGGCTGTGGGAAACCGACATTGTGATCCCGACGATGGAAACGCAGTCCATAGGAGATTGCGATGCCGTTCCGACCAGTTGGAAGACTCTTAGAACCGGTCAGAACGGAGTCAGAAAGACTGTCCGGTTTAACTTCCAACTGCCAACATCGTAATCGGTCGTTCGGACCGCAAACCGACAGACCATGGTCGGAAAGCATCTGACTAGTGGTCAGAGGCTTTCCGACCAGCATCGTAATCGGCCCCTAAGTTGTGAATTGATTGAATTATTTCAGAAGATCAATATTCAAGCCTGTTCCAGCAAAATTGCATCTCCAGATGATTCCAAAATTAACACAGGATTAAAGAAGAAATCCAATTTCACACTTCTCACATTCACAATACCAGTTGAAATCACTGCTTTTGATTAGGCATTTACTAAGGTGATTGAGATGATTAATACCAAAAACATCCATACCTTCCACAATCTGCCAAGGGAATAGAGAATGGCACTGGAAAATTTGCATAATGATAATGACATTACCATAAAATCAGCAGAAAAGGAAGGACAATAGTGTTACAAAGAATGGATATTGCAATAATGAATCTTATTGTCTACTTAATCATACCAGAAATTAATGTAGATTAGTGGATGACCACTCTCAAGCCATAAAAATTGAAATAGAAAATACCATAGAGGAAGCGGAAGCAGGCCACGGAATAACAACCAATTTTTTGAGAGCCTCAGAAACAAAGACCCAATATTTTTACATTTTGCCAAAAATCAATAAGTATAGACAACCCCTGCCCGGCGGCTCCATTGTGTCATGGATATGTTCCCTGCTAGAGCCAATCTCCCTCTTTTGCGATTACTTTTAAATATTAATATTTCAACACACTCCTACCTGTCTAAAAGACAATTGAAAAGACATTTTATGGCTTGCTTGTAACTGTGACTTTAAGTAATGGATGTGATTAAAATTAGGCATTCGCTTAGCATAGTGATCTAAGGTCCAGGATGTGAAATTTAGTGCAGTTCTGGGGAGGAAAAAAAAGTTAAGGGGTGGAGTCAAAAAAGAGTTTGCTTCCTGTTTTAGCTCCCATAGGAAATTTAGCTCAAACCCACAGCTTAAACCACAGAACGCATTTAAACCGATAGCATGCTTTTGTTGGTTTGGTGTAAATGCGTTCAGTAGTTTTTGAGAGATTAGCATTTTAAAAAATGTGCCAGATGTTCTTGAAAGGGTTAACCCTCTTGTATATCTGGTTAGTTGTATAGCCATTTGTTTATTTGCGTATTACGTTGCCATCTTTTAAAGAATATGCATGAAAATTGACAGACATTTTGTATGTTGTGATCACTCTTCGTATTTTGTACAGATCCATCAACGAGGGGTAGTTAAAAAGGAGGGGCTGAAAAAGTTCATTTGCTAATACATTTGGTACTGTGTGATAAATATACACAAAATATATCAGAGGTTTACAAGTATTTTGATTGATATATCAAGGTATGTGCCACTTCAACAAGGGGGGAAATGTCAAACGAGCTGCAACCAGGAAGTCAGAAAGGACTGAGCTAGTGAAGATGATGTATTATGTGATCAGTGATGGCATCAGTAATATCAGTGTTTGAATTTGAGATGTCATCAGTGATGTCATCAATGATGTCATTTAACATGTCATCAGTGATATAATATGTGAGGATAAATGTAGTGCATGGCAGCCTCAAAAGATAGGGCATGATTGCGATTTTGGCAGTCCCACAGTGGGTGGGGAGGGGGAACAGCGCGCTGTCTGCTGTAGGACCGCCCAAGCCGTGGTGTGCCCGCCAGCCAGATTCGGAGTTAAATCCTGGTCTGGCTGGCAGTCCTGCGGTGGTAAGATGGCAGCTGCCGCGGACAGAGCACCGACTGCACCTTCCTGCATGGTGTGGCCTGCATGCCACAATGTGCAGGAACAGGGTTGTAAATTCAAGGGGGCACTACATGTGCCCCCCCCACATGCCCTATCAGGCCCAGGAGCGGCTGCGGGACCAGTTGCCTCTCCATCACCCTTTTCATGGTGGGCTCACCGCCATGAAATGGGCGGTGGATAGGCAACTTGTAATATGCTTGACTGTGCCACAGCAGCATGGCTTGCATATTGCTGCCCCTGTCAGCACTGCCTCTGCTGCACCGGTTCCTTGATCCCGGCGGAGCTAGCGGTCTCATGGTGGTCTGACTGCCACACTCAAAATACTACGGTCAGACCCGCAGTGTGGCGGTGGTCGGACCATCAGCATGAGTACCGCCGTACTCGTAACCAGGCTCATAGTCAGTTGACTGTTCTCTGACTGGCGAATTTCAGCGTTTTTTCACTTTTTTAAGCATAAGTTGTTATCTCATTTCAAAGACTAACTAGAATGTTACTTTAACCTGTGTGTTTTTCAGTGAATTTCATGTTTGTTGTTTTAAAATACATCAATCTCTTTACATCATACTTAACTATAACGTCACTTTAATCTTTGTTCTTTTCACTGAATGTCTGGTATTTTTTTGCTGATATTCTATATTTAGCTTGTGTAAAAACTTTTTTCAGGTGAGCAAATTCACTGCACTCAACCTATGGTCCCGTGTAGTGGTATTTGAGCACAACGCCAAGCCTCTAGTTAGGCCTTGTTCCAAAGACTCTCCAAACATCCAACCTGTGGTGTGCAGAGGAGATTCGGTGCAGGCCTTTGCCTCTAGCCAATTTAATATCTTATTTTTTGGATGTCGTTTTTTAAAGTTTTTTTAATATTTTTGAACCGTTGAAACTTTTTTCATCATATTTTATTTTTTAACAATTATGAATGTTTTTTATTTTCTTTTTGTTTCTCATTCTTATTGACTTTTTTGGCAATGAAACGTATTTTATTTATTGTTTATGTTCTCGTACAAGTCAAGTCTTTGTTTTCTTTTTTCATATAGTTTTGCATTGCTTTATTGTTGTATTTGTCTCTCAGGAAGCTACAACCTGCAGACATTGTTTGCAGTATGTTGCAAAATATTGCATGTTCTCAACATATTTCCCTTCTTGTTGTTACTGTACTTCAAGCAGTGCTGTTTCAATGCTTTCTGCTCCCTGATGTCCTCTTTGTGTCTCTACCTGAGTTTTCTGGTTGCAGTACATAGCCCTCGGATACTTCTACAAGCTGTTTTCACCAATAGAATACTGCCCAGATTGCCCCTTTTGCAGTGCCTTTTGCAGTGCCTGATTTCACATTAGAGCATTTGTTTTGCCCAACTGGAAATGTAAAGAATTTCTAGACCACAGATTCCCTTTCAGACCTAGTGGCTTGTGCTGCTGTAGATGATGATGACAGTACTATCATATTGACAAACTGTGATGTTCCAGAATGGGCTGGGCCTGTGGATGTAGTGGTAGTTGTGTAATGCTCTGTCATGAGGCTATGATGGAGTTGGCTTCTCTGGACAGCTATTTTCCTGTGCAACATAGCAAGGTGTAAATGTGTTCAGGAAAATGCTTTGTCTTCTTTAGGATGTATGTGGGCTTATTTGTGAGTCGTTTACTGAAAGTGACAAATAAGATGGCTGCTTTCATTTAAATGAGGACATTAGGTACATGTCTTATGAGGTACTCCTGCGGGTACACATAGAGACAATAATAGAGTGCTGTGTGACTGTCTTGAGGCCTTTACTTCCTTTTCTGGGTCCAAAAAATCAAAAATAGTAGTTTTAACATTAGTTAAGTTTACTATGTAGAGGTCATTGCCCTGCTCCACATTTACAAAGTGGTGTTAAGCCACTTTTTGTGGCTGAACGGCGCTTTGGAAATATGGTACCCTTTGGTACCCTTTCACGCAGGTATCTGCGTGAAAGTGACATGCAATGCGTGTTACTGTGGGTGTTCCTCTGCAACACCCATTGCTTTTTAATTCTGCCCCAGATTTACAAGGATGTGTAAATCTGAGGCAGCACCAAAAACTAACGGCATGCAATACCAGGCGTTAGAATGGCGATATGAGGAGAAATAATTTTATTTCTCCTCGCTTTTACTTTTTCTATGTGTGTTAAATTCTGATGAACTGCACCTCCTATTTTACAATGGGAGCATGCATTCTGGCCGGAATACATTCTCCCATTGTAAAGTATAGGAATGCAACCGAACAGTGTTCGGTCACATCCTAATTAGTCCCATGACCGAGACGAAGTCAGGTGGAGGGAACTCTGCCCGACATCGTGATAGGGGACTTGATATTTTACATTTCTTGAAATTTTTGTGGGTGCTTTTATGCCCACCCGGGGAACCCAAATGTTTTTTTTTTTATGTTGGAGCTGTAGAGAGAGCCACTGCAACCATTGTGACCGGAGCTGGCCACTTTGTCATTTTTTGGTGGGTGCCTGCATGGGCATTCACAAGCTTGCTTTCATTGGGGGCTGTGGGTGGTACTCAGGGCCCCTCAGCCCCTGGAGGGAGCTGGTCAGTTTTTACATTTTTGGTGGGTGCCCCAGTGCCCACCCAGGGCAGCCACAAACCTCATTTGTTGTATGCCATGGGGGAGCCACAGGGCCCACGTGGCCCCTGATGGCTACCCGGCCAGCACCATACTGTGTGCTGACATGACCCAGCATCATTTCTTTACTCCCCCAGGGAGGGAGCAAAGCTCTGTATTCTGCCAGGGAGAGTACAGGCAGGATGTCCCTGCACTTTCCTAAGCAGAAAACAGCAGTGTCCTGCTGGGTAGGGTCTCCTAGACACTACAGATGTATAGGGCCCTGGGGGATGGGGTCCCATTGGCTTATCATTGGCTGGGAGAGGGGGGCCACGTTTCCCCCTCCTCTTTTGTAAATTACTGACCCCAGGGGATGGGGATGCCTGGGCCTGTCTTAGGCTCAGTGAGGGGAGGCATGGGCTCTCTCACCTTAAAAAACAATGCAGCCCCATTTTTTAAAATGTTGGCCCTCCCACCAGTCCTGGGAAGGGGGCAGGTTAACCCTACCCTGCCCCCTTATAGCCTTATTTTTATACTTTTATTATATGACAAGGAAGTCTCTGAGTCCTAAGATGGCTACCGCTACATCTTTTTCAAAGTGGTGGCAGCCAATCAGATCTTATCTTGAGATCTGTTGGATCTGAAGATCTTCTGCGTTCCTAAATATCTCTGTAATTTAGACCATAATTTCTCAGAAACTACTGAACAGATGTACAACAAATCACAAAAAGCACACACTTTCTGGATCAAGATCTAATTTTCTGGCAAATTTGGTGTAATTCCATTCAGCAGTTTAAGCTGTAGCTGTGTCTTATTTTCCTATTGAAAATTAGTTGGGGAAAGCATGATTTGGCACCCTCCTTTTCTCAGCCCCCACTTAGCGGACTACCCTAAAACTCTCCAGGAAGGAGCTTAGGTGGATGAGACTTTCTTTTAGAAAGTTTCATGAAGATTCATCAAAGTTATTAGCAAACCAAACAATGTTTTTCCTATTGAAACATTGCCTTAACTATAGCTACCCAGTGATGACTGCCACTGGGTAATGTATATCTACATTTTCTCTTCCTTTGAAAACTCCAACGTAACTATAACTACACAGTGGTGACTGTCACTTTGAATATATATATATCCATAGATCCTATGGGGTAGACTTCTTGTTGAATATTTGCCAGCGGTCTCAAAGCTCATACTTCACTGGAAACCAGGGCTTAATTGTGAATTATTTCCAATAATTCACAGTGCTGAATTGCTTATGTGAAAGAATTTCAGGAACAGCAATATCAGCATGCCAGAATATTGAGTAAAAATATATCGTCAACAAAAATATCAAGTTTATATACCAAATCTTATATCAACAATATTGTGGGACTGAATATCATAAAAAGGTAAGTATAGTGAACTATTAATATATGTAGCAATTTATTTAAAATAATAAAATACAAACTAATGATATAAATCAAAAATATATTTTACATAAATATATATTTATTTATATTTATCAATCTATATATATTTATCTATATTTTATATAAACTTTAAAAAACTTTCATGATTAATATTTACAACTTCAAAATTAAAATAAATGTATTGTAACAAAAACATAGACCGCACATGGTAAAAATTTAAATTAATATAGAAATAAATACCCAGCTCACTGACATGGGCTGCTAGAGGGGTGAGGACTCCAGCCCCCAGACTACTTTGTGGCCGCCTGCTGCCTGCCCCATCGCTTCTGCACCCCAAATAATTGCCCGGTGCTCCGCAGTGTGGGAGCCGGTTCACCGACAAGGGCTGCTAGAGGAGCAAGGACCCCAGACTGCTATGCGGCCACCTGACGCATCACTTCCGCTCCTGGATGCGCATAATTTATTTCCTGGGGCCCCAGCGTGGGACTTGATTCACCAACAAGGGCTGCTAGATGGGCGAGGACTCCAGCCCCCAGACCTGCTGGCTGCTGCATCACTTCCGCGCCCGGAGGAGCATAAATTATTGCCCGAGGCCCTGCAGTCCAGGACCCGGTTCACAGACAAGATCTACTAGAGGGGCGAGGACTCCAGCCCCCAGACTGCTTTGCGGCCGCCTGCTGCCTGCAGCACCACTTCTGTGCATGGAGGCACATAAATTATTGCCCGGGGCCCTGCAGTGCGGGTCACACATGGGCAAAACCCAGTTCAGGGGCTGGCCTTCATCACCTGAAGGAGGCTAGGCTGGGCCCCCCTTCATTTATTGTGAAGCCAGTAGGGCATGCCCTGTGGGTAAGTGACTATTTAACTTCTCATTATTTGTGCTGCACCATGTTTGGTGGATGTTTTTGTGACTTGATTAAATTCGACTTATGGACAACTAGACTTGTGATGCTCCAACTAATAAAATGGGGAAGCTCAAGTTACCAGGCTGTAAAGAGACTGCTATTAAATTTACAAACACTGCTACTTTAGACTTCTTTTTGGCCAGAGCAGTAGGAGTTATTTCTACTGAGATTGACTTGGCTGAACGTAGAGTTTCCCTAGATGTATGGGCGTGGCTCTAGCATTATGCTAGGGGCTACTTCAATACATGATTCACAGACTGCCCCTCAAGCCCAGCCATGTGTGGAGAATAACCATAGCGCCTCTAATGTTTCCGCAGTGGCCCAAATATGCCTCCAAGAGAGAGCGCTGCTGGAAACTCCATATAACAGTATTTGTACACCCTTAAAGAAGTGGCAACCAAAACGCACTGGAACAGAGAAAGGTCCTTCACATTCACTAACGAACCGGAACAGTCGTACTAATCCGGAGACTTTGGGTGCTGTTGATATGGATTGGGCAAATGTGTTTAGTAAAATCAAAGATATAATTTTGCAAAGTATTGCCCCCCTGATGGAAAGATTGATTGCTGTTGTTTCAGAGCTGTCAAAAGTGATTGGGTAACTCTGTGGAGGATAATTTATCAGGGGAAGAACCCCAAGTAAATCACCAATCCATTGCGTGGGAATTTTTCACCAGCAAAGCATGTAAATTGCCCTTTGCGTGAGAAGACCCTCTCCAGGGGTAAATCAAAGAAATATTTGTGTGGCACAACAAGTATGTTGACCCACCCGAAGACATACTATTCCAAGTACTTGACCAGAGCCCAGAAGGAACGCAGTGCAGCAGATGCATCAACACCAGGTGTGAAACCCATTGCACCAGGGGACCATATATCTACCAAGTTTGGGCAACGTCTCACTGAGAAGTAGTCGGAGCTGTTAAGAATTGTGACATTTTGTTTGGATTGCAGAAAATATCTCACTGTAGACGAACAATCACTTCCTGCCGTTCTGGAGGCAGCAAAACACAAACTGTTAATTGTTTTTTGTTTTTTTCTCGAAGGACACTTGTATCTCCAAGTTTTGAGTTTTTTCAGTTAATACTTTTTCCAGTTGTCATTTTATTTGTAAAAAAAAAAGTTCAGAAAAATCACAAAAAATGAAAAAGGTTCTAGTTAGAACCACTTTTCTTGATTTAAAAAAATAAACTGCATGTGTGTATATGTATAGGAAAGAGTATGAGTGAGTAAGTTTGTGTGTTAGTGAGTGAGTGGGTGCATGAGTGAATAACTGGATGTGTAAGTGTTTGAGTTAGTGGGTGTGTGGGTGAGTGAATGTGACAGTCGCTGTATGAGTTTTCAAATGAGTGTGTGTGTTTGTATGGGTAAGTGAGTGGCTGTATTGATGAGTGAGTGGGTATGTGAGTGGAATTATGGGTACATGAACAGGCATGTTAATGGCTGCATGAGTGAGTTAGTGAATGAATGAGTGGCTGTATGGGTGATTGAGTGGGTGTGAAGGTAGATGTATGAGTGTCTGAATGGGTGTGTGAGTGGCTTTATGGGTTTGTGAATGAGGGTATGAGTGTGTAGGTAATTGAGTGGATGTGTGAGTGGCTGCAAATGGTAAATGAGAGGGTACATGAGTGGGTGTGTGGGTGAGTGAATGGGTGCATACAGGTCTGTATGGATGAGTGCTTGGGTATGTCAGTGGATACATGGGAGTGTGACTGTTAGTGAATTGCTAGGTGTCTGAGTAGGTGTATGCGTGGCTGTATGAATGAGTGAGTGGGTGTGTTAGTAGCTGTATGGGTGAGTGATTGGGTGTGTCAGTGGTTACATGGGAGAGTGACTGGGTGCGTTAGTGATTGTATGTGACTGAGTGTCTATGTGGGTGAGTGAGTGGGTATGTGAGTACCTTTATGGGTGAGTGAGTGCGTGTGTCACTGTCTGTATGAGACACTGAGTGTGCATGTCACTAGCTGTATTGGTGACTGTCTGGCTTTATTAGTAGTTGTATAGGTGACTGAGTGGGTGTATGAGTGACTGGGTGAGTGAGTGGAAATGTTTGTAACTGTATGGGTGAGTGATTGGGTGTGTCAGTGGTTATGTGGGAGAGTGACTGGGTGTGTTAGTGATTGTGTTTTGATTGAGTGGGTGAATACGTGAATGGTTGTGATAGTAGCTGTATGGGTGATTGATTGGGTGTGTCAGTGGTTACATGGGAGAGTAACTGTGTGTTAGTGATTGTATAAGTGACTTAGTGAATGTCTGAGTGATTGCATGGGTGGGTGAGTCGGCATGTGAGTGTCTATATGGGTGAGTGAGTGGGAGTGCCTGTACGATAAGTCAGTGACTGTGTCAGTCACTGTATGAAAGATTAGTGGATGTGTTACTAGCTGTATGGTCACTGACTGGCTGTGCTAGTAGCTGTATTGGTGACTAACTGGGTGCATGAGTGAGTGTTTGGGTGTATCAGTGGATGTGTTTGCAACTATATGGGTGATTGATTTTTGTGTTTCCTTATAAACAAAACAGTAGACTTTCTTTATTCAGTAGTAGTATTTCACATTCTAGTAAAGCATTTCCATATTAATTTTTTACCATTCTCAGTTTTTGTACTTGAGCATCATAAATAATGTGCTGGATAAAGATTCATATTTGAACAGTGGGGAAAAACAATCATAAAGATTGTGGAAAAAAACCTAGTTCTCAATTCAACACCTGCTTATTTCTTATTCTAAAATCATTTTTTTTTTTTTTTTAAATCATTTGTGTTGGAAAGTGGGTCACTGGTAGGGGTAAGTATACACTTACCACCAGCAATAATCCCACCAACACAATACAAGGTCCAGTAAAGGTCTTAATAAATTAGTCCCTTGTTCAACCTTTGGTAGCTGGCTGTGAGCAGTCAGGCTTAACTTAGGAGACAGGCATGTAAAGCATTTGACAACACCAATACATTAAATAAGCAAAACACAACACACAATAAAAATCCTACACTCATTTTAAAAAATAGGACATATTTTATCTTTAAAATGACACCAAAATTACTAAAATCCAATGTAGGGAACCGGAGATATGAATTTATAATGAATGAACAGTTTCTAGTGCTTAAAAACATATACTGCCACTTTTGAACAGCTGGTCATGCTTGAGCAGGACAAAGACAAAGTTTGAGGCCAACCACGATGGAGCCCTGGTTGGATACACTAAGTGGGAAGCCTTGTTCAAAATCTTACCTTCACACTTATTCGCCTTTCTGGAGCATTTTACTTCAATGTTGAGCAAGGCCCTTTGTCAGTCCGGATTTGAGGCAGGTCTGCTGGCTTGACTTTCTGCGAAGCCCTGGTCAAATCCTGGTAGTCTGGAGCTCTGGAGCTTTCAGTGGGACAAACCTAAAATCAAGGCTCGGTCGCGATTGAAGGCAGCAGGCTTGACTCTCGACGTCGGGTCAGTCACGTTATAATGCTTTTTCCAAAAGTTGCTCCAAACTTCTCTAAACTTCTTTAACTTCTTATTGAAGTTCCCCTTGAGGTTTCAAAGCGTCCAATGCACAAATACCTGGGTCTGAAATCTCCTAGATGATCCTTTGGATGTCTGGGCTTCAATTGCAACAATGCACTCCAGGATGAGGAATCTTGATGGAGATGATGCAGGTGGGCTCTGTTGACCTGTAGCTTGCAGGGAGTCCACTCCTTAGGCTTTCAGAGTCAGACAAAGTCCTTCTGGTGCTTAGCCCACAGTGAGCAGCAGGTGCAGTCCTGGCGAGTGCAGTTCTCTTGGTGCATGCCAGGGAGTCAGCAGGGCAGTCCTTCTTCTTCTTGTCTCTTCAGGCAGCAGATCTGAGGAACTATGCAGCAATCCCATAGTTATCCTTGCTTCCCTGGCGTCAAGTAGTGGGGCACCCCTGACCAATGTAATGCAGGATGCCACCCAGTTGTATGGCCACTTCCTCGAAAGTGTGACTCCTGTGTGGCTGAACAAGCAGGATGTGGGGTTTGGACTGTACTGTTCTAAGGTGACATTCTCCCTTTGAAGACCAGTTTGGCTACCCCTCACCCCCTTCCTGCCATCTGCTTTGTAACTTGTACTTCTCCGCCCACAGGAAACCTATTGAGTCCTCAGACAGCTCACTTCACACCTCATTAGGCAGCACTGGCATAGTCTGGGAGCAGGCATGCCAATCAGGAGAGAGCAACTGGAAAGCTGGACTTTGGCTCACAGAAAAGAAAGTTTAATAACTTCTTTCCTGTAATAGTTATTACAAATTCAACAGTGGCAAGTTGTTGGATTTATCTCAACTATTAATTTGTTATCTTGAAGTATATTTCACATGGCTCAAACAATATTTATACATAAATACAATATTACCATGTTGGCCTATGGAGCCATTCACTATGAAGGGGGAAAAACAAAATTGGCAGTTTTTTCCTTCCCCAGGGCTTATAAAACATCTTATATAATGTCCCTGCTTATAGTTAAAGGTACCCTACACCTGAGGCACCTAGGCGAGACCTTAAGGGTGACTTTAGGTAAAAATAAGGTTGATTAATATTTTGGACATATATTTAAATCCAAAGTCGAATTTGCATAAACGTTCTATTTAAAAGCATATGTATATAATCAAAAGGGGGGGAGGGAGGGAGAAGCAGTGGTCCTTTCAGCTTCCATATAATGTACAAAGATCAAAAGGGAATGGACCACTTGTACCTGTATGACCGGGGTCGTGAGTTGTTGGTACCTTTCATAAAAACCCTCATACACGTACGTAGGTGGACAGGCGGTATATCTTGGTTCTCCGCCTATTCGTAACGTGACAGCATCATCATAGGGTTGTTTTTGGTATGCTGACCTACACCAGGAGGTAGACCCACTGGTATTACAGTAGTGTCCAGAGACCAAAAAAATCGAAAAAGTGAGGTGCTCAAGTGAAGTGAGGTTAAAATGTCCTACATCCTCATATTTGTAAAGTTATTTATTGTATGGAGATGTGAAAAAGTTAAAACAAAGGTGTGCGTGTGTAGATCGCGTTACTGATCATATGCACTAATTAGTCCATATGTGAGGTCGACATGTTTCAGCCCCATTCTGCCCAGCCGGGTCTGGGGGCTTTCTTCAGGACCTTTAGAAGTGAGCTGTCGCTATTTGTGCAACAGTGTGAAGTGGGTCGCTAACTTACCACTTAATAATCAGGTCAATAGTACCTACATTGTGTAATTGGGAAACAAGAATACACAGAGAAAACAGAACACGTATGAGTTGCATGAAAAGTGTACTGTCTACTTTCATATCCATCTACATGATGCTGCAAATAGAATATTTCTAATGTCGAAATAGGTCACGTTGTGATTGAACCTTATGCTTTGTGCATTCTCAACAAAACATTCAAAACTATGTAAACAGTGGCAGTTTATAACATGGTGGCACATAAGGTCGATAATGCGCATTGGTCTTCAATCATGGTATTTTGAAGTTTGAAAAACAGAAGGCTAAACCAACAATATTCTGTGGAAAGGACGAGATAGGACAGGGGGATATCTTACGAAATAACATAATTCGGTGGTGTATTGTCTACGTCTGTTTAAGTGCCCGGTTATCCCGTTAATAATGGTTGCGTGTGGTGCCTATGGCGAGATTAAGAAAAATAGTTGCAGTGTAATCTCGGTGCGTTCTGGCATGCGTTATCGTTCCATTGTGCCTGCAGAGAGGTACGGTGAAAAGTTCACCAGCCAAGTACATGCTTAGAAGGATTGACGCCATTAACGGCGGCGTGGTAAATTTCGGGCCGGCGCATGTGGCGGAAAGCATACTTTCAATTCGCTATTGCGTTTGGCATTTTACCTGAAGGAAACCTATTATGGGCCTCCGCGGTGGACCAGCGAGACTCTCCCAGCCTTCTGGAGTGGGAAAGAGAGAGTTAATAAGTTGCCTTACTTGAGTCAGACGGTGAAAGTCTCCCGTCGTGTCTCTCACCTGCAGCTTCAGGAGTGCTTGCTTGTGCTCGCTCTGAAATCGGTGCCCCGGGTGACGTGGGCTCATTCAGAGCTGTCATTTATCTCCTTCGTCATTGTGATAGACATAATGGAGATACTCAATCTGTGATGTGATTGCACTTAATGGACGGATGTTTATCTATGAAGAGATAAATGTTTATCTATGGAGAGATAGTTCCTTGTGAGTGTAATTTGTTATTATCAAATAGAATAATAGTGAAGTATGGCGATGTGAATGCACATTGTGGATAATTTCTAATTGTAAATGGATAGTTGCTCTTGGGTATGGTTGGATGACTAATAAAGGTGTTCATTTAAACGAGGCTTTATTTTACAATATTATGTCCTGAGGGTTATGTAGTGTGGTGTCCTAGTGCTCATTGGAGACCCGAATAATAGCCAGTAGTATAATCTGTTGTGAGGTGGTGATAAGAAATGGTGGGCATTGAACAGGTATTTCTGGTTGGTCTCATTGTAGCAATGGAGGTTTTGTGTGTGGGGATTTCCGGTCGACAGAATATTGTTCATTCAGTTGGGTAGGTCAGGCCAGGTGGTGCCAAGGAACATCACCACTCAATCCTTGTGCATTCGTCTGAAGGCGGTGGACCCAGCGTTGTTCCTTCTCGAATAGTATTCGTTCAGCGTTGTGATTCTTATTAGTTAACATCTCGATGACCGTCCAGTTCAGTTCATCGACAGTGTGATTAGAGTCAATGTAGTGCTTGCTCATTTTCGTGGTTGCCTTTTTGCACTTAATATTGCTCTTGTGTTCTCCAATTCGTAATTTAACTTTACGGCAGGTCATCCCAATGTATTGTAATCCACATGGGCATGTGATCATGTAGACCACGTGCGTTGAGTTGCAATTAGTGTGTTGTCGTTGTGTCCATATCAGGTTTTGGGAGAGAGTCAGAGTTTTTGTTGCTGTAGTGAGTTTGCAGACTCTGCAGGAACCGCATGGATAATGGCCAATAGTGGGGGTCATGTTCCAAGACACAGTGATACTCTCGGTTTTGGTTCTAGGTGCAGGTCGTGTGTGCACCAAGATGTCCTTTAGGTTTCTTGTTCTTTTGTTCGCAAACCTTGGTTTGGGCCATTTTAGGCAGCCAGAGGTGAGTATTTTACACTTCTTATTGGCAATCTTTTTTACTGCATTGGTCGCTGTGCTGTAGGTTGTCACACATGTGACCATGTCTTCAGAGGATTCTTTCGGTAGTGTGTCCAGTAAGCACTAAGCAGTCCATTGGTTGATGTCTAGCTCTTTTTTGACATTTGCGTATGGTTTTTATTGGGTAATCTCTTTTCACCAATTTTTGGGTTAGTTCCTCTGCTTGTAGTTTGTAATCACTTAGTTTGCTACAGTTGCGTCTGAGCCGGAGGAACTGGCTGTAAGGCAAATTGTCTCTTAGAGGTCTTGGTTGAAAGCTTGTGTAAGAGAGTAGGCTGTTCTTTGCAGTGGGTTTGTAGTATGTCTTAGTCTGAATGGTGTTATCTTCTACATAGATGGTGATGTCTAGGAAGTCCAATTTGTTTCTATCAGCTGTGAATGTGAATTTCAAACATTCGTCTCTGGTATTGATCCAGTTGATGAAGCTTTGTAGGTTGTCTCCAGTGTCGTTCCAGATCACGATGATATCGTCTAAATATCGCTTCCAAAACAATATCTTGGCAAAGAATGGGTTCTGGTTGTTCAGTATGTGTTGGCTCTCGAAATTGCTCACATAGATTCCTGCTACGGATGGCGCAAACGTGCTGCCCATGGAAGTTCCGTGGCATTGCACATATAGTGTCCCATTATATTAAAAAAAAATTCAGTGAGAGCTAGTCTACAACATTCCAGGACAAAATGCCTAGGTGTATTATATTCCCACTGCTCAGAGAATAAGATGTTTTCCAGAGTTTCCAGAGTCTTTTGTTGTGGAAGACTCGTGTAGAGACTCTCTACATCCAAGCCAACGAGGTACATGTCGTCTCCGTTGAAAGACAGTCCTTTGAGTTGGTCCCGGGTATCTTTAAGGTACGTTGGTGTTTTTTGAACCAATGGTCTCAAATACTGGTCTGCAAACTGAGAAAGTGGCTCGAGTACCAAACCTATCCCGGAGACTATCGGTCGTCCAGGCGGTGGAGATCTGTTTTTATGTGTTTTTGGCAGTGAGTAGAAATATGGTACCTTCGGACTCTTTGTGGTGAGGAAGTCTGCATCATTCTTTGTAATCCAGGAGTTCACTTCATCTTCTTCCACCATCAGTTCTATGGTGCGTTGTAGCCTAGAGGTGGGGTCTGTCATGATCTTTTTATAGAATTTTTCATCAGAGAGAAGGTCCAGGCATTGTCTGTTGTATCCCTCCTTGTTCAGCAGAACGATGCCTCCCCCCTTGTCCGCCGGTTTGATTATTATATTTTCATTCTCCCTGATTTGGTCCAATGCTTGTTGCTCACGTTTTGTGATATTAAAAAAGAGTTTCTTGATAGTCTGATGGACTTCATCAGCTTCCTTCATGATTGCTTGTATGAAAGCTTGTATTTCGATGGGTACCATGTGATTCGGTGGGCAGAAGGTTGATTTAAGTCTGAGGTTGGTGTCGCTCTCTTGTGTATTGTCTTCCTTTCCAGTAAAGAAAGCTTTCAACTTTAGCTTCCTACAGAATTCAGCCAATTCGCATCATAGTTTAAATGTGTCCAATGATGGTGTTGGTACAAATCCTAGGCCCTTGTTCCGGATCTGTACTTGTTCTCCAGTTAGGATGATGTCTGTTAGGTTGACTAGGAGTGGTTCATCAAGCTCGGTCCTGGTCTCTCCTTGGACATACTGCGTGTCAGTATTTGGCGTTCCTGTTCAGGTTACTCCTTTCCTTCTTCCTCTTTGGGGGTTCCGGCCTCTTCCTAAACAAGGCGGTTGTTGCATGTTCTGTGGCCCCATCAGTGGGCCTATAGGAGATGGTCCTTGGAGGTAAGGATTCATCCAGCCATGGTAATTAGGTAGATATGGTTGGAAAAATGGTATTGGTTGATCGCCATGTTGCGGTCTGTGCCATGTGTTAGATCTCCGACGTCGTTGATTTCTAAATTGGCCTCTTCCTCTACGTTGGAAGAGTGTGCTGTTGTCCCCACTCCAATCTGAGTTATCAGTGGAGTTCCCTCCTGTGGATTCATTGTCCGTTGATTGATCTGGTACAACATAATAGTCTTTGGAGTAAGGGTGCATTTTTTCTTGTGAGAAGCGTTTGAGGTCTTTCCCCAGTTTCTGTATTTTGTTCTGGGTGATGTAGTCTTTTGTTTCGTTTATCTCGCGGTTAATTTCTTCTAATCTTTTTTTATACATAGAGATGTGTACTGTTGTTTTCAATTTTGCCTCAATCAATTGGATCTTTATAGTTAGTGCCTCTGATAGTCTTGTGGCAGTTTTTATTATCAAGACTAGATAATCTCGCGTGCATTTCCCAAAAATTGAGGACCAGTCTTTCCGGAAAGTGATGTCATGTAGAAAGATGCGAGGGGCATTATGTACCCATAGGCCTCTTGGGGCTGCATTGGCGCGGAGGTATTCTGTCATGATCAGGCCATGTATGGCTGTTTTTACTTGTTCTTTTTTAGTTTCGGTTAGCTCTTCCCATTCATTTGTTTGAGCCAGTGTTTGTGTAAGTTCATTGTCTTGTAGTAGAGGGGGTTTTGATAGGATGGCGCTGATTTCCTCATCAGTATAGCTGAGACCTGGAATGTCTCCCATGATTGTTCACGTAGTTAGTCAGTATGTTTATAAGAGCCGTTCCAGTTGTGGCGGCGTTGTTTCTAATATCCCCAACTGTGAATGGTCCGGCAGGGATATGGATGATCTATAGTAATGATAGACTCCCACAGCTGCACGCTGCTTCAAACGTATATAATCATAAGGGGGGGAGGGAGGGAGAAGCAGTGGTCCATTCAGCTTCCATATAATGTACAAAGATCAAAAGGGAATGGACCACTTGTACCTGTATGACCTGGGTCGAGAGTTGTTGGTACCTTTCATAAAACCCTCATACACGTACGTAGGTGGTTAGGCGGTATATCTTGGTTCTCCGCCTATATGTAACGTGACAGCATCATCATAGGGTTGTTTTTGGTATGCTGACCTCCACCAGGAGGTAAACCCACTGGTATTACAGTAGTGTCCAGAGACCAAAAAAATCGAAAAAGTGAGGTGCTCAAGTGAAGTGAGGTTAAAATGTCCTACAGCCTCATATTTGTAAAGTTATTTATTGTATGGAGATGTGAAAAAGTTAAAACAAAGGTGTGCATGTGTAGATCGCCTTAGTGATCATACGCACTAATTAGTCCATATGTGAGGTCGACATGTTTCAGCCCCATTCCGCCCAGCCGGGTCTGGGGGCTTTCTTCAGGACCTTTAGAAGTGAGCTGTCGCTATTTGTGCAACAGTGTGAAGTGGGTCGCTAACTTACCACTTAATAATCAGGTCAATAGTACCTACATTGTGTAATTGGGAAACAAGAATAGACAGAGAAAACAGAACATGTATGAGTTGCATGAAAATTGTATTGTCTACTTTCATATCCATCTACATGATGCTGCAAATAGAACATTTCTAATGTCGAAATAGGTCACGTTGTGAACCTTATGCTTTGTGCATTCTCAACAATACATTCAAAACTACGTAAACAGTGGCAGTTTATAACATGGTGGCACATAAGGTCGATAATGCGCATTGGTATTTTGAAGTTTGAAAGACAGAAGGCTAAACCAACAATATTCTGTGGTAAGGACGAGATAGGACAGGGGGGATGTTAGAACTGGAGGTCTCTTGTTGGCAGCGGTAGGTACCTTTGTCCAAATAGGGACCCTTGCTTCTAGTCAGGGTAAGGGGGATACACTACTAAAATAACCCCTGCTCACCCCCTTGGTAGCTTGGCACGAGCAGGCAGGCTTATCTCAGAGGCAGTGTGTAAAGCATTTGTGAACACATACAGTAACCCGGTGACAACACTACAGATGGACACCACACAGGTTGTAGTATAAAAATAAGTATTTTTATATAGACTTAACACAAGACCCAAATGACAAAAATCCACAATACAATACGAAAAATATGACTGTCAATGGTAGAAAATAGCTCAGTTCAATAAAGATGATAAATGCGACACTTTACTCTGAATGTACCTTTGGATGCGTAATGCAAAACAAACAAAAGGGTTGCAGGGAAGGTGATGCTTCGATTCCTTACACGCAGAAAGGAGGATGCGTCGGTTTCTTACTGCGGCCCGGTTCCAATGCGATGATGATCCGGTGCTATGCGAGAAAATGGCGTCTTGCTCACGGTGTGACAACGTTGACCGGATGCGTGCATGCCCGACAGGCCTTGTGACACGCTTCTCCGGTGATGCGCCGGCATCCTCTGTGGCGGCGGCACGCTTCTCCGGTGATGCGAGGCGCTTCGGTGATGCGATGGCGATGGCGACAGCGGCAGCGGCGGTACGCTTACTCCGCGATGCGACGACAACTGCTGCGGCGGCACACTTGTCCGGTGATGCGGGGCGCTTCGGTGATGCAACAGCGGCGGCACGCATACTTTGCGATGCGACAACAGCTGCTGCGGCGGCGACATGCTTCCTCTTCGTTGCGTCGTGACGACTGCTCCCAGCGACACGCAGTCTCTCAGAAGGTCCAACAGCAGTAGGCACTTCAATTCCCAGCAAGGGAATTCAGGAGGGGAGCTGGGGGTGAAGTCTTGTATCCTTGAGACTTCAGGCAGGAGGCAAGCTCAATGTTCAAGCCCTTGGAGATCTTCTTCAAGATGATGAAAGCACACTCAGTCCTTTTCTCCTTTATTTGGCAATACAGTAACCACTGCAGGCCAACCCCAACAACACGCAGCATAGGGGTAGTCTCCTCCTTCAGCTTCCTGGTTCTTCTCCTCAGCAAAGGTTCGTGTTGATTCCCAGAAGTGATCTAAAATCTTGGGGTCTTGGTCCCAATATTTATAAAAGCAAATCCTTTGTCCTCTGAAGGCAGAGGGTCCTGTACCTAGTCCAAACCAGTTCTGGGTGCATTCTGCCAGTGCACACCTTCTTCCTTTGTCAATGTGGGCCAAGGACATCAGACGCACCATAGGAGGTGGAGCCAGCATTGTGGAAGGCAGGCACAGCCCTATTCAGGCCCAGGTGCTACTCCTCCCACCACTCTACATGCAGATAGGTCTATTCAGCCCTGTGCTGACTCACCCTGTCTCTGGAGTCCCCCAGCCCCTGTCACTCACAAACCCAGACACACAATACACAAGCTAGCAAGGGCAGGCTGGATGGTTAGGCAAGAAAATACCTACTTTCTAAAAGGGGTATTTTCAAACACAGAATGTTAAAACCAACTTCACTAAAAGATGTATTTTATCATTCTGAGTTCAGGCATACTAAATTCGTTTTTCTACCATGTTCCCTGGGTCAGTTAGGATTATAAGATTTTATAATCAAACTGCCCATTCTGGCCTATGGGGACAGGCCGCCTGGCAATAGTGAAAAACGAAATTGACTGTAATTCACTATCAGGACATGCCACACACACCAGGGCATGTACTACCTCTTACATACAATGCAACGTGCCCGCAGGCCTACTTTAGGGGTGACTAACATGCAGAAAAGGGAAGGTTTGGGAACTGGTAAGTGGGTGCACTTACCAAGTCAACATGGCAGTACTAGACTGCACACAGGCTCTGCAATGTCAGGCCTGAGTCACACTTTAGAAGCTGCTTCGGTGGGTGGCACAATCAGTGCTGCGAGCCCACCACCAGCATTTGATTTACAGGCCCTGGGCACACGCGGCACACTGTACTAGGGTCTGACAAGTAAATCAAATAATCCAATCATGGAATGACTAATCCATACATCAATTTATCATAGGGAGCACTTGCACTTTGGCACTGATTTGCAGTGGCAAAGTGCCCAAAGCATCTAAACCAGCAAAAACAGGTCAACAACAGAGGAGGCATAGCAAAAAAAATGGAAGGGAGACCCACGCCAATGGTACCAGGTCTAACACGTGTCCCCTCCAGCTGAAATGTGGGGAGAACTACCCTACCTCCTGGGAGTTCTCATCACTAAGGCGGAAAAATCTGGACAGACCATCAGCATTGGCGTGTTCTGTACTAGGGCGGTGTTCCACCGTAAAGTCCATACCCTGTAGGGAAATGGACCACCTCAACAGCTTTGGATTCGCACCCCTCATCTGCATCAACCATCTGAGGAGCCTGTGGTCTGTCTGAACCCGGAAGTGAGTCACAAACAGGTATGGTCTCAACTTCTTCAGCGCCCAGACCACAGCAAATGCCTCACGCTCAATAGCACTCCACCTCTGTTCCTGTGGAAGTAACCTCCTACTGATGAAGGCTACAGGTTGGTCTAGGCCCTCCTCATTTAACTGTGCCAGAACAGCCCCTACACCATGCTCTGAAGCGTCTGTTTGAACAACAAATTCTTTTGAGAACTTGGGCGCCTGAAGCACGGGGCCGTGCACATGGCAGTCTTCAAGGCGTCAAAATCTCTCTGACAGGTGTCAGTCCAAATCACTCTCTTGGGCTACTTCCTGGAAGTCAGCTCTGTCAAGGGTGCAACAATGCTTCCATACCCCTTGACAAATCTCCTGTAATACCCGATGAGTCCTAGAAAGGCTCTCACCTCTGTCTGGGTCTTGGGGGGTTCCCAAGCCAGAATGGTATCAATCTTGGGCTGTAGGGGCACCACCTGGCCGCTCCCAACCTGGTGTCCCAAGTACACCACGGAACCCTGTCCGATCTGGCACTTACTCGCCTTGATCGTGAGGCCTGCCCTCCGCAGCGCCATCAACACATCCCAGAGGTGGTGCAGATCTTCTTCCCAACTGGCGCTGAACACTGCGATGTCATCCAGGTAGGCGGCACTGAAATCTTCCAGTCCAACCAACACCTGGTTGACCAACCTCTGAAAGGTGGCAGGGGCATTCTTCATCCCAAAGGGCATAACCCGGAATTGGAAGTGCCCATCTGGTATGGAGAATGCTGACCTCTCTTTGGCCCCATCAGTCAAGGTGATGTGCCAGTACCCAGACGTTAAGTCAAACGTGCTGAGGTACCGGGCAGCCCCTAACCGATCAATGAGCTCATCAGCACTGGGGATGGGGTGCGCATCAGTCCTGGTGACTGAATTGAGTCCTCGGTAGTCCACATAGAACTGGAGTTCGGGCGTGGCACCAGGCGCGGCAGCCTTTGGGACCAAGACCACTGGGCTGGCCCAAGGGCTGTGAGAGGACTCAATCACCCCCAATGCAAACATCTTGGAGACCTCCTCCTTGATGCAAGCTCTCACCCTGTCAGTCACTCTGTAAGCCTTGTGCTTGACAGGAGGACTGTCCCCAGTGTCCACATCATGGACGCACCAATCAGTGACACTAGGAGTCAGGGAAAACAGGTCAGGAAACTGTCCCAACAGTTGGCGACAGTCTTCCCGCTGCTCAGGTGTCAGGGAGTTAGAGAGGTTCACACCCTCCACTGACCCATCTTGCTCTGTTGCAGACAGGAGGTCAGGAAGAGGTTCTGTCTCCTCTTCCATTCCATCATCTGTTGCTAGGAGCATGCCCACTTCGGACCTCTCAAAATGGGGCTTTAGGCGGTTGACATGTAGGACCCGCAAAGGGTTCCTGGGAGATCGCAAGTCCACCAGGTAGGTGCCCTCTCTCTTGCGCTCCACCACCTCAAATGGTCCGGTCCACTTATCCTGGAGCGCGCAAGGTTCCACGGGGGCCATGACCCACACTTTCTGCCCAGGCTGAAACTCGATCAGAGTGGCATTCTGATCATACCACCGTTTCATCTCCTCCTGGCTGGCTTCCAGATTCGCCTCAGCGAGTTGTCTGAATCACCTAGTCTAGTTTCTAAAGGACAGCATGTAGCTAAATACATCCTGGGGAGGTTTACTGGGAGCTTTCTCCCAGCCTTCTTTCACCAGACTCAGAGGTCCTCTTACCGGGTGACCATAGAGCAGTTCAAAGGGACTGAACCCTAAGGACTTCTGTGGCACCTCATGGTAAGCAAACAAAAGGCATGGCAAGAGGACGTCCCATTTACGCGTCATGGGTACTTCCAGACCCATAATCATGCCCTTCAGGGTCCGGTTGAATCTCTCAACCAGCCCATTACCTTGGGGGTGGTAAGGAGTGGTGAACTTGTACGTTACACCGCACTCCTGCCACAGGGACTTCATATACTTGGAAATGAAGTTTGCACCATGGTCAGACACCACCTCCTTGGGGACCCCCACATGGGAGAAAATCCCCATCAGTGCACGTCCCACCACGTGGGCCGTATTGTCCGAAGAGGGATGGCTTCCGGGTACCGGGTGGCATGGTCCACCAAGACCAGGATGAACCTGTTGCCCATGGCTGTCTTGGGGTCCAGTGGCCCCACAATGTCAATACCCACCCGTTTAAAGGGGGTGCTGACCACAGGGAAAGGCTGGAGGGGAGCCTTGTGCTTCCTCCCAATTGCCTGGCAAGTCTGACATGTCCTGCAATGAGTGTCTGAACTCTTGCGCATCTGGGGCCAATAAAAGTGGGTGACAAGCCTTTCGAAGGTCTTGCCCTGCCCCAGATGTCCTGCTGAAGGCACATCATGAGCCAAACCCAGTAGGAAGGCTCTGAAGCGCTGGGATACCACCAGCACTTGGGCTGACCCAGGCTCAGCAACCTTAGGCTTGCTATACAGGAGACCATTCTCCCAGTAGATCCAATGTGATCCACACTGATCACATGCTGCCTTGTTTGTGCCCTGTTGCCGCAAACCCACAAGAGAAGCGCACTTGTTCTGCTCCTCGCAGAACTCCTCCCTGGAGGGTCCTTCTTCTTGCTGCCAATGGGTCAGCTCAGGCAGGTCCCCCAGTTCGGCCACTTGCTCCCCTGTAGGTTCCAGAGCATCCCTCTCAGGATATGCTTCCTCCTGGACCATGGGAACTACGGGAGCCGGTTCCCCGCGCCCCCTGCGGATGTATGATGTAACAACGCGATCATTTACATCGCGGTACATTACATCACTGTTTTTACAACGTAAGTCGTTACCCCGACTTACGCTGTAGGGCGCTGGACTTTGTAATAGTATGATTTACTATTCCAACTCCAGCCTACGTACAGTAGGGAAGGTGTTGGAATAGTAAAATCACACTATTCCTTAGTCTAGAGCGCCGTCCAGTGCAAGTCGTGGTAACGACTTGCGTTGTAAAAGCAGCGATCTAAATGTACTGCGGTGTTTTGACCTCGTTGTTAAGGTCGTTTCCCGCCCCCTGCCTCTTCTCTTCAAGGCAGGCACCTGGGCCACCCTCTCAGGCTCCAGGTCCTCTTGAACACCTCTACTGGCTGCCATAGGCAGAGTGGTCGCGCACGCCCACTCAGGCAGACCCAACATCTCTAAATGAGACCTTCTCTCCACCTCTGCCCAAGGTGAACTTTCGAAATTGTTGCCCAACAGACAGTCTACAGGCATGGCTGGCCTCACAGCTACTTGAAAGGTACCTGAGACCCCCCCTACTCAAAGGGAACCTGAGCCACTCTGCAGTGGCTCTCTGAGTTGTCCGCGGCAACTACTGGGCAGAATGCATTGGGGATCACCTGCTCTTCAGACACCAGCCAACAACTGACAGCTGTCACACTGGCTCCGGTGTCTCTCAGAGCCTCCACCCTTTGGCCATTGATGGTCACCCACTGCCTGTATTTTTTAGTGTTATCAGGCAGTTTGGTCCTGGGGACCATCTCACTGTCTCCTAAAGAGACCAAGGACATCGCTACGGGACCCCACCTACCTTGGGCACCCATCTCCTCCCCCAGGGCTACACTAGCCACCTGCCAGGGTGGTGCACCAGTGGGTGCTGTCTTCCCATACAAGGGACATTTTGAATCATAGGAGCAGTGGCCCACTTGACCACACTTAAAGCAGTTCCTGGGCCCCCTGTGAACAGGCTTATCTGTCGGGGCCCCTGGCTTCTTCTCAGGGGGAGGCTAGGAATCTTTCCCTTGGTTCCCTTGGGGATTACTTTGGGGCCCTTTCTGGAACTCCCTCTGCTTACCCTTGTCCCCCCCACTCCTCTAGTGGGGACCTTGCCCACCTTTGGCGGAGTCTCCCACGTGACCCTTGTGGACCCGGGTGCTCACCCAGCGGTCCGCCTCCTCAGCAAGCTTCCTATGGTTAGTCAGCCTACTATCAATAAGGTGCTGGCGTAGCTCTGGAAAACAATTTCCTGACAAGTGCTCCCATGCAATCAAATCAAAGAGCGCGTCAAAATCATTCACTTTGCTACCCTTAACCCAACCATCCAATGCTCTGCAAAAAAAAGTCACATATTCTACCCAAGTACTTGACTCCAACTTTTTGCAATTTCTGAACCTCTGCCTATACAGTTCAGGAGTCAACCCATACCTAGACATCAATGCTTCCTTCATATGGCTATAAGAATTGTGGACCTCAGAGGGCAAGTCTAACAAGGTATCCCTCCCTCACTAAGGAACCGTCCCCACAACCCTGCTCCCCAATCCTTCTCAGGGACCCAGTGGGAGGACATAGCTACCTCATAGGCCTTGAGCCACTGACCAATATCATCATTCTTATAAAACTCTTTCACCACATCTTTAGGTATATACACCCTGGCTTCAACAGGCATGGATGGTGTGCTGCCACCAAAGGGTGTAATCTCTAAGCTCCTAGCTTACAACTCCAACTCCCTCAAACTTCTCTCACGCTCCATTTGCATCCTCTTTTCCTCTGGGGCCAATTTCTTAATTTCCAATTCTAACTGCCCACCCATCTTAAGCTTGGTCAGCTCTATTTCATGCATCCTACTTCTCTCCCTGTCCTCCAGCTCTCCTGGGGACAGGCCCTTGGAAGAAACACTGCTACCTGCTGGGGAAGGTGCTTTCCTCCCCCCTGGACCCAACGCCCATCTAGCTGCCCTTCTGCATCCTCAGCCCCCAACTCATGCTCTTCCACATGCGCAGGGGTACTTCTTGCTTCCACCCAGGCCCTCAGCGCCTTTTGGTACTCATCCTTCTTGGTGAGACCTGTAGTAGCAACTTTCAATTTCCTGCAGAAGTACTTTAGCAGTTTCACATTGTAACTTTCCAGCTTTTCTTCTTCAAAATCTAAATCCACAGATGCAATGGATGCTGTTTTGCTCATGGTGACTAAACTTGGCAGTTCTTGGCAAAAAATAGAAATCCCAGGAAAAGCAATATACCAGAAATGTATGTGGTTGCGTTTGGTCTGCACTCACTAGTAGTGTACACCAATTACTGTATATGAGTCACAAATGCAAGTCCAGAATCCTCACCGCTGACCATCAATGTTAGAACTGGGGGTCTCTAGTTGGCAGAGGTAGGTACCTTTGTCCAAATAGGGACCCTTGATACTAGTCAGGGTAAGCGGAATACACTACTAAAATAACCCCTGCTCACCCCCTTGGTAGCTTGGCACGAGCAGGCAGGCTTATCTCAGAGGCAGTGTGTAAAGCATTTGTGAACACATACAGTAACCCAGTGACAACACTACAGATGGACACCACACAGGTTGTAGTATAAAAATAAGTATTTTTATATAGACATAACACAAGACCCAAACGACAAAAATTCACAAAACAATATGAAAAATATGACTGTCAGTGGTAGAAAATAGCTCAATAAAGATGATAAATGCAACACTTTACTCTCAATGTACCTTTGGATGCGTAACGCAAAACAAACAAAAGGGTTGCAGGGAAGGTGATGCTTCGATTCCTTACACGCAGAAAGGAGGATGCGTCGGTTTCTTACTGCGGCCCGGTTCCGATGTGATGATGATCCGGTGCGATGCGAGAAAATGGCGTCTTGCTCACGGTGCGACAACGTTGATGGGATGCGTGCACGCCCAACGGCCGTGCGGCGACTCGGCGATCTTCTGAGCCGCGACAGGCCCTGCGACACACTTCTCCGGTGATGCGCCGGCGTCCTCTGTGGTGGCGGAACGCTTCTCCGGTGATGCGAGGTGATTCGGTGATGCAATGGCGGCAGCGGCAGCACGCTTACTCTGCGATGCGACGACAACTGCTGTGGCGGCACGCTTCTCCGGTGATGCAGGCGCTTCGGTGATGCAACAACGGCAGCGGTGGCACGCTTACTCTGCGATGCGACGACAGCTGCTGCGGCGGCGACACGCTTCCTCTTCTTTGCGTCGCGCTTCCAGCTCCCAGCGACACGCAGTCTCTCAGAAGGCCCAACAGCAGTAGGCACTTCAATTCCCAGCAAGGGAATTCAGGAGGGGAGCTGGGGGTGAAGCCTTGTATCCCTGAGACTTCAGGCAGGAGGCAAGCTCAATGTTCAAGCCCTTGGAGATCTTCTTCAAGATGATGAAAGCACACTCAGTCCTTTTCTCCTTTCTTTGGCAATAAAGTAACCACTGCAGGCCAACCCCAACAACACGCAGCATAGGGGTAGTGTCCTCCTTCAGCTTCCTGGTTCTTCTCCTCAGCAAAGTTTCGTCTTGATTCCCAGAAGTGATCTAAAATCTTGGGGTCTGGGTCCCAATATTTATACTAGCAAATCCTTTGTCCTCTGAAGGCAGAGGGTCCTGTACCTATTCCAAACCAGTTCTGGGTGCATTCTGCCAGTGCACACCTTCTTCCTTTGTCAATGTGGGCCAGGGACATCAGACGCACCACAGGAGGTGGAGCCAGCATTGTGGAAGGCAGGCACAGCCCTATTTAGGCCCAGGTGCTACTCCTCCCACCACTCTACATGCAGATAGGTCTATTCAGCCCTGTGCTGACTCACCCTGTCTTCTGGAGTCCCCCAGCCCCTGTCACTCACAAACCCAGACACACAATACACAAGCTAGCAGAGGCAGGCTGGATGGTTTGGCAAGAAAATACCTACTTTCAAAAAGTGTTATTTTCAAACACAGAATGTTAAAACCAACTTCACTAAAGGATGTATTTTATCATTCTGAGTTCAGGCATACTAAATTTGTTTTTCTACCACGTTCCCTGGGTCAGTTAGGATTATAAGATGTTATAATCAAACTGCGCATTCTGGCCTATGGGGACAGGTAGCCTTGCAATAGTGAAAAACGAAATTGGCTGTAATTCACTATCAGGAAATGCCACACAAACCAGGGCATGTCCTACCTCATACATAAAATACACCCTGCCCGCAGGCCTACTTTAGGGGTGACTAACATGCAGAAAAGGGAAGGTTTGGGAACTGGTAAGTGGGTGCACTTACCAAGTCAACATGGCAGTACTAGACTGCACACAGGCTCTGCAATGGCAGGCCTGAGTCACACTTTACAAGCTGCTCCGATGGTTGGCACAACCAGTGCTGCGAGCCCACCAGCAGCATTTGATTTACAGGCCCTGGGCACACGCGGCGCACTGTACTAGGGTCTGACAAGTAAATCAAATAATCAAATCATGGAATCACTAATCTATACATCAATTTATCATAGGGAGCACTTGCAGTTTGGCACTGATTAGCAGTGGCAAAGTGCCCAAAGCATCTAAACCAGCAAAAACAGGTCAACAACAGAGGAGGCATAGCGAAAGAAATGGAAGGGAGACCCACGCCAATGGTACCAGGTCTAACAGGGGATATCTTATGAAATAACATAATTCGGTGGTGTATTGTCTACGTCTGTTTAAGTGCCCGGTTATCCGTTAATAATGGTTGCGTGTGGTGCCTATGGCGAGATTAAGAAAAATAGTCGCTGTGTAATCTCAGCGCGTTTTGGCAAGCAGTGAAAGTTATCGTTCCATTGTGACTCCAGAGAGGTACGGTGAAAAGTTCACCAGCCAAGTACATGCTTAGAAGGATTGACACCATTAACGTCGGCGTGGTAAATTTCGGGCCGGCGCATGTGGCGGAAAGCATACTTTCAATTCGCTATTGCGTTTGGCTGTTTACCTGAAGGAAACCTATTACGGGCCTCCGCGGTGGACCGGCGAGACTCTCCCAGCCTTCTGGAGTGGGAAAGAGAGAGTTAATAAGTTGCCTTACTTGAGTCAGACGGTGAAGGTCTCCCATCGCGTCTCTCACCTGCAGCTTCAGGAGTGCTTGCTTTTGCTCGCTCTGAAATCCGTGCCCCGGGTGACGTGGGCTCATTCAGAGCTGTCATTTATCTCCTTCGTCATTGTGATAGACATAATGGAGATACTCAATCTGTGATGTGATTACACTTAATGGACGGATGTTTATCTATGAAGAGATAAATGTTTATCTTTGGAGAGATAGTTCCTCGTGAGTGTAATTTGTTATTATCAAATAGAATAATAGTGAAGTATGGCGATGTGAATGCACATTGTGGATAATTTCTAATTGTAAATGGATAGTTGCTCTTGGGTATGGTTGGATGACTAATAAAGGTGTTAATTTAAACGAGGATTCATTTTACGATATTATTTCCTGAGGGTTATGTAGTGTGGTGTCCTAGTGCTCATTGGAGACCCAAATAATAGCCAGTAGTACAATCTGTTGTGAGGTGGTGATGAGAAATGGTGGGCATTGAACAGGTATTTCTGGTTGGTCTCATTGTAGCAATGGAGGTTTTGTGTGTGGGGATTTCCGGTCGACAGAATATTGTTCATTCAGTTGGGTAGGTCAGGCCAGGTGGTGCCAAGGAAAATAATCATTCAATCCTTGTGCATTCGTCTGAAGGCGGTGGACCCAGCGTTGTTCCTTCTCGAATAGTATTCGTTCAGCGTTGTGATTCTTATTAGTTAACATCTCGATGACCGTCCAGTTAAGTTCATCGACAGTGTGATTAGAGTCAATGTAGAGCTTGCTCATTTTCGTGGTTGCCTTTTCACCGTACCTCTCTGCAGTCATAATGTAACGTTAACTTTCACTGCATGCCAGAACGCGCCGAGATTACACGGCGACTATTTTTCTTAATCTCGCCATAGGCACCACACGCAACCATTATTAACGGGATAACCAGGTACTTAAACAGACGTAGAAAATACACCACCGAATTATGGTATTTCGTAAGATATCCCCCCTGTCCTATCTCGTCCTTACCACAGAATATTGTTGGTTTAGCCTTCAGTTTTTCAAACTTCAAAATACCATGATTGAAGACCAATGCGCATTATCGACCTTATGTGCCACCATGTTATAAACTGCCACTGTTTACGTAGTTTTGAATTTATTGTTGAGAATGCACAAAGCATAAGGTTCACAACGTGACCTATTTCGACATTAGAAATGTTCTATTTGCAGCATCATGTAGATGGATATGAAAGTAGACAGTACACTTTTCATGCAACTCATACGTGTTCTGTTTTCTCTGTCTATTCTTGTTTCCCAATTACACAATGTAGGTACTATTGACCTGATTATTAAGTGGTAAGTTAGCGACCCACTTCACACTGTTGCACAAATAGCGACAGCTCAATTCTAAAGGTCCTGAAGAAAGCCCCCAGACCCGGCTGGGCGGAATGGGGCTGAAACATGTCGACCTCACATATGGACTAATTTGTGCGTATGATCAGTAACGCGATCTACACACGCACACCTTTGTTTTAACTTTTTCACATCTCCATACATAAATGACTTTACAAATATGAGGATGTAGGAAATTTTAACCTCACTTCACTTGAGCACCTCACTTTTTCGATTTTTTTGGTCTCTGGACACTACTGTAATACCAGTGGGTCTACCTCCTGGTGGAGGTCAGCATACCAAAAACAAACCTATGATGATGCTGTCACGTTGCGAATAGGCGGAGAACCAAGATATACCGCCTGTCCACCTACGTACGTGTATGAGGGTTTTTATGGAAGGTACCAACAACTCACAACCCCGGTCATACAGGTACAAGTGGTCCATTCCCTTTTGATCTTTGTACATTATATGGAAGCTGAATGGACCACTGCTTCTCCCTCCCTCCCCCCCTTTTGATTATGTACGTTTGAAGCAGCGTGCAGCTGTGGGAGTCTATCATTACTATAGATCATCCATATCCCCGTCGGACCATTCACAGTTGGGGATATTAGAAACAACGCCGCCACAACTGGAACGGCTCTTATAAACATACTGACTAACTACGTGAACAATGATGGCAGACATTCCAGGTCTCAGCTATACTGATGAGGAAATCAGCGCCATCCTATCAAAACCCCCTCTACTACAAGACAATGAACTTACACAAACACTGGCTCAAACAAATGAATTGGAAGAGCTAACCAAAACGAAAAAAGAACAAGTAAAAACAGCCATACATGGCCTGATCATGACAGAATACCTCCGCGCCAATGCAGCCCCAAGAGGCCTATGGGTACACAATGCCCCTCGCATCTTTCTACATGACATCACTTTCCGGAAAGACTGGTCCTCAATTTCTTGGAAATGCACGCGAGATTATCTAGTCTTGATAATAAAAACTGCCACAAGACTATCAGAGGCACTAACTATAAAGATCCAATTGATTGAGGCAAAATTGAAAATGACAGTACACATCTCTGTGTATAAAAAAAGATTAGAAGAAATTAACCGCGAGATAAACGAAACAAAAGACTACATCACCCACAACAAAATACAGAAACTGGGGAAAGACCTCAAACGCTTCTCACAAGAAAAAATGCACCCTTACTCCAAAGACGATTACGTTGTACCAGATCAATCAATGGACAATGAATCCACAGGAGGGAACTCCACTGATAACTCAGATTGGAGTGGGGACGACAGCACACCCTTCCAACGTAGAGGAAGAGGCCAATTTAGAAATCAACGTCGTCGGAGATCTAACACATGGCACAGACCGCAACATGGCGATCAACCAATACCATTTTTCCAACCATATCTACCTAAAATGATAAAATGACATATACCTCAAAATTGTATATTTACAAAAATGCTATATTGGAGGCTAAGAGAACCTTTTTCACAAATAAGGTACTCTTTTCGGAGAACAGCTCCAAAGAAATCTTCAAGGTCGTGAAAGAGTTATCAAATCCCATCCGCGTGATTCCATCTGTCACGGCTACCCAGGATCTCTGCAACGATTTGAATTCTTTTTTTATTACTAAAATTAGGAAAATTCAACACTCCATTGTTGCCAACAACTCGAATACAAAACCAAGCCTGGCCTACCTCAACCCATCTTCCCTTAATACTTTCCCTAAATTAGATAGAAAACTTTTCTTAGACCTTGTCACGAAAATTAAATCAGGCTCCCCCAAGGAAGACTGCACTATTAATATACTAAAGGTAATCTATCGGGCATTTCCTGATATTATCTTGGAGTTTCTTAATCTGTCCCTGTCTCATGGTGCTGTGCCGCTGGTCTTTAAGGAAGCAGTGGTCATCCCGATACAAAAAAAGCAGGGTATGGATCCAAAAAAGTTGGAGAACTATAGGCCTATATCGTTACTCCCTTTCCCTGCTAAACTGCTGGAGGCTCATGTAGCTACTTGTCTCAGTACTTTTCTAGAAGCAACCAGGTTTCTGAATACCCACCAGGCGGGCTTTCGCCCCGGGCATTCCACTGAATCTGTGATTCTGTCTGTCATGGATGACCTAAAAAAACATGCGGACATTGATTGCTCTCAGGCCCTGGTCCTCCTCGACCTATCTGCGGCATTTGACACCGTAAACCACAAACCTCTGTTGAATCGTATAGCCGCAGCAGGTCTCGGGGGACCAGCTTTGGATTGGTTTAGATCCTTCTTAGAGGATCGCAAGCAGTCTGTGTGGCTCTCCCCTTTCAAATCCAACACGGTAGAAATGAGCTGTGGTGTCCCGCAGGGCTCCGCTCTTTCACCAATCCTTTTTAATATATATATACGGCCCTTGATCACCAGCCTTCGGCAGATGGGGGTAAAGATGTTTAACTATGCTGATGACATGCAGCTAATTTTCCCCTTGGAGAACTTAGATGAATCCAAAGATTTCGTTAAGAATTCTATGTGGTACATAAAAAACTGGATGGACAATAACCAATTAAAACTAAACTCTGACAAGACTGAGATAATCATACCCAGCAATAAGGTCAGCTGCTGGACACCTTCTCATTGGCCTCTGGAACTAGGGGTGGTCCCACTCCCTAAACCAGTGATAAAGAGTCTGGGATTTCACATTGACTCAGGTCTCTCCATGACTGCCCAGGTTGGGTCAGTTACCTCCTCTTGTTTTGTCCAACTCCGTAAGCTGCGCAAGATTAGACGTTTTTTCAGCAAAGAGGCCTGTACTCAAGTAGTGATTGCACTTATTTTATCTAAAATCGACTACGGTAATGCGCTTTATCTTGACCTCCCACAAAAGCAGAAACATCGTCTTCAGATGATTCAAAATCAAGCAGCTAGAATCATCCATCATCAGGACAGACGATGTCATATTAGCCCACTGCTAAAAGATCTCCACTGGCTTCCAGTGGAACAGAGAGCTATGTTTAAAACTGGCTGCATTCTCTTTAGAGCTATTCAGGGAACAGGGCCTTATTTCATCTCCTCACGAATCAGCAAGTACTCTCCCCTGCATACTCTGAGATCAATGCACTTGAATCTTCTGGTGGTTCCCAGATTCAAACGCAAACGCATCGGTGGGACTCGGTTCTCCTTTTTGGGTCCGAGGTTCTGGAACTCTCTGCCCATCTCATTGAGGCTTGAGGTGGATTACATGCAGTTCAGAAAGCAGCTCAAAACATGGCTGTTTACTCTGGCTTTTAACTAGTGGCTTCTTTGCCTGGCAGATCTCTGTTCGGAACCTCAGCGCCAAGAAACCTGCTGGTGTACGTGCGCTTCAATAAATACCCAAATAACATAACATAACATAACATAACAATTACCATGGCTGGATGAATCCTTACCTCCAAGGACCATCTCCAATAGGCCCACTGATGGGGCCACAGAACATGGAGCAACCGCCTTTTTTAGGAAGAGGCCGGAACCCCCAAAGAGGAAGAAGGAAAGGAGTAACCTGGACCAAACAGGAATGCCAAGTACTGACACGCAGTATGTCCAAGGAGAGACCAGGACCGAGCTCGATAAATCACTCATAGTCAACCTAACAGACATCATCCTAACTGGAGAACAAGTACAGATCCTGAACAAGGGCCTAGGATTTGTACCAACACCTCATTGGACACATTTAAACTACAAGGCGAATTGGCTGAATTCTGTAGGAAGCTAAAGTTGAAAGCTTTCTTTACTGGAAAGGAAGACAATACACAAGAGAGCGACACCAACCTCAGACGTAAATCAACCTTCTGCCCACCGAATCACATGGTACACATCAAAATACAAGCTTTTGAACAAGCAATCATGAAGGAAGCTGATGAAGTCCATCAGACTATCAAGAAACCCTTTTTTAATATCACAAAATGTGAGCAACAAGCATTGGACCAACTCAGGGAGGATGAAAATATAATAATCAAACCGGCGGACAAGGAGGAGGCATCGTGCTGCTGAACAAGGAGGGATACAACTGGACCTTCTCTCTGATGAAAAATTCTATAAAAAGATCATGACAGACCCCACCCCTAGGCTACAACGCACCATAGAACTGATGGTGGAAGAATCTGAAGTGAACTCCTGGATTACAAAGAATGAGGCAGACTTCCTCACCACAAAGAGTCCAAAGGTACCATATTTCTACTCACTGCCAAAAACACATAAAAACAGATCACCACCGCCTGGACGACCGATAGTCTCCGGGATAAGTTCGGTACTCGAGCCACTTTCTCAGTTTGCAGACCAGTATTTGAGACCATTGGTGCAAAAAACACCAATGTACCTTAAAGATACCCGGGACCTCCTCAACCAACTCAAAGGACTGTCTTTCAACGGAGACGACATGTACCTCGTTGGCTTGGATGTAGAGAGTCGCTACACGAGTCTTCCACAACAAAAGACTCTGGAAACTCTGGAAAACATCTTATTCTCTGAGCAATGGGAATATAATACACCTAGGCATTTTGTCCCGGAATGTTGTAGACTAGCTCTCACTGAATTTTTTTTTGAATATAATGGGACACTATATGTGCAATGCCACGGAACTTCCATGGGCAGCACGTTTGCGCCATCCGTAGCAGGACTCTATGTGAGCAATTTCGAGAGCCAACACATACTGAACAACCAGAACCCATTCTTTGCCAAGATATTGTTTTGGAAGCGATAAATAGACGATATCATCGTGATCTGGAATGACACTGGAGACAACCTACAAAGCTTCATCAACTGGATCAATACCAGAGACGAATGTTTGAAATTCACATTCACAGCTGATAGAAACAAATTGGACTTCCTAGACATCACCATCTATGTAGAAGATAACACCATTCAGACTAAGACATACTACAAACCCACTGCAAAGAACAGCCTACTCTCTTACACAAGCTTTCACCCAAGACCTCTAAGAGACAATTTGCCTTACAGCCAGTTCCTCCGGCTCAGACGCAACTGGAGCAAACAAAGTGATTACAAACTACAAGCAGAGGAACTAACCCAAAAATTGGTGAAAAGAGATTACCCAATAAAAACCATACGCAAATGTCAAAAAAGAGCTAGACATCAACCAAGGGACTGTTTACTGGACACACTACCGAAAGAATCCTCTGAAGACGTGGTCACATGTGTGACAACCTACAGCACAGCGACCAATGCAGTAAAAATGATTGTCAATAAGAACTGGAAAATACTCACCTCTGGCTGTCTAAAATGGCCCAAACCAAGGTTTGCGAACAAAATAACAAGAAACCTAAAGGACATCTTCATGCACACACGACCTGCACCTAGAACCAAAACTGAGAGTATCACTGCGTCTTGGAACATGAACCCCATTACTGGCCATTATCCATGCGGTTCCTGCACAGTCTGCAAACTCACTACAGCAACAAAAACTCTGACTCTCTCCCAAAACCTGATATGGACACAACGACAACACACTAATTGCAACTCAACGCACGTGGTCTACATGATCACATGCCCATGTGGATTACAATACATTGGGATGACCTGCCGTAAAGTTAAATTACGAATTGGAGAACACAAGAGCAATATTACGTGCAAAAAGGCAACCACAAAAATGAGCAAGCACTACATTGACTCTAATCACACTGTCGATGAACTTAACTGGACGGTCATCGAGATGTTAACTAATAAGAATCACAACGCTGAACGAATACTATTCGAGAAGAAACAACGCTCGGTCCACCGCCTTCAGACGAATGCACAAGGATTGAATTATGATGTTCCTAGGCACCCCCTGGCCTGACCTACCCAACTGAATGAACAATATTCTGTCGACCGGAAATCCCCACACACAAAACCTCCATTGCTACAATGAGACCAACTAGAAATACCTGTTCATTGCCCACCATTTCTCATCACCACCTCACAACAGATTGTACTACTGGCTATTATTCGGGTCTCCAATGAGCACTAGGTCACCACACTACATAACCCTCAGGACATAATATCGTAAAATGAAGCCTCGTTTAAATTAACACCTTTATTAGTCATCCAACAATACCCAAGAGCAACTATCCATTTACAATTAGAAATTATCCACAATGTGCATTCACATCACCATACTTCACTATTATTCTATTTGATAATAACAAATTACACTCACGAGGAACTATCTATCCATAGATAAACATTTATCTCTTCATAGATAAACATCCGTCCATTAAGTGCAATCACATCACAGATTGAGTATCTCCATTATGTCTATCACAATGACGAAGGAGATAAATGACAGCTCTGAATGAGCCCACGTCACCCGGGGCACCGATTTCAGAGCAAGCACAAGCAAGCACTCCTGAAGGTGCAGATGAGAGACGCGACGAGAGACCTTCACCGTCTGACTCAAGTAAGGCAACTTATTAACTCTCTGTTTCCCACTCCAGAAGGCTGGGAGAGTCTCGCCGGTCAACAGCGGAGGCCCGTAGTAGGTTTCCTTCAGGTAAAAAGCCAAACGCAATAGCGAATTAAAAGTATGCTTTCCGCCACATGCGCCGGCCCGAAATTTACCACCTTGCCGTTAATGGCGTCAATCCTTCTAAGCATGTACTTGGCTGGTGAACTTTTCACCGTACCTCTCTGCAGTCACAATGGAACGATAAATTTCACTGCAGGCCAGAACGTGCCGAGATTACACGGTGACTATTTTTCTTAATCTCGCCATAGGCACCACACGCAACCATTATTAACGGGATAACCGGGCACTTAAACAGACGTAGACAATACACCACCGAATTATGTTATTTCGTAAGATATCCCCCCTGTCCTATCTCGTCCTTACCACAGAATATTGTTGGTTTAGCCTTCTGTTTTTCAAACTTCAAAATACCATGATTGAAGACCAATGCGCATTATCGACCTTATGTGCCAACATGTTATAAACTGCCACTGTTTTGAATGTATTGTTGAGAATGCACAAAGCATAAGGTTCACAACGTGACCTATTTCGACATTAGAAATGTTCTATTTGCATCTTCATGTTGATGGATATGAAAGTAGACAGTACACTTTTCATGCAACTCATACGTGTTCTGTTTTCTCTGTCTATTCTTGTTTCCCAATTACACAATGTAGGTACTATTGACCAGATTATTAAGTGGTAAGCTACCGACCCACTTCACACTGTTGCACAAATAGCGACAGATCACTTCTAAATGTTCTGAAGAAAGCCCCCAGACCCGGCAGGGCGGAATGGGGCTGAAACATGTCGACCTCACATATGGACTAATTAGTGCGTATGATCAGTAACGCGATCTACACACGCACACCTTTGTTTTAACTTTTTCACATCTCCATACAATAAATAACTTTACAAATATGAGGATGTAGGAAATTCTAACCTCACTTCAGTTGAGCACCTCACTAGTTCGATTTCTTAGGTCTCTGGACACTACTGTAATAGCAGTGGGTCCACCTCCTGG
This sequence comes from Calotriton arnoldi, assembly GCA_963921515.1. Classification (NCBI taxonomy): domain Eukaryota; kingdom Metazoa; phylum Chordata; class Amphibia; order Caudata; family Salamandridae; genus Calotriton; species Calotriton arnoldi. The sequence continues at coordinate 1,953,801 of CAWUFW010002747.1, read as the reverse complement.
TGAAGGTCAGCATACCAAAAACAACCCTATGATGATGCTGTCACGTTACGAATAGGCGGAGAACCAAGATATACCGCCTGTCCACCTACGTACGTGTATGAGGGTTTTTATGAAAGGTACCAACAACTCACGACCCCGGTCATACAGGTACAAGTGGTCCATTCCCTTTTGATCTTTGTCTATTTAAAAGCAGCCTGAAAGGCAAGGATGGCTTTTAAAATGACAGCAGGCACCACAATAGCGCACACTCTAGCGCATGAAATCTACTGGTTCTCTAAACCTCCCTGCCCTATTGTATGCTAGGGACTTATAGGTAGTTTGAATCCCCCTTGCCATATTATATACTATGGAAATATAGGGGTCTGTCATTTCCAAATGTCATTATACCAAATTAGCATGTACTTTCAACACTGGGTCTGGTTAGCAGAGCCCAGGGCACAGTCAGAGTCAAAAAACCAGAATCTAGAGGTCAAAATGGGAGCAAAAACTGGGGGACACTGAAACATGTCCTGATTTCTGACAATTTTCAAATAAAATGGCATCCGGTGGCAGAGAAAATCAGCAGCCACACCCTTCTGAACACAGTTCTTTGGAGGAGCAAACCCTGGCAAAGTGGCAATCAATTTCATGAGAGTTTTTCACCATCCCCTTCGGGCAAAATGAAGTGGTGGTAAAGTGAGTGAAGTGCTCTTTATACATCAAAACTCTCTCCAGTGGTATGCCTTAGAAATATTCGTGTGGCACTATGAGTATGTTGAAAAAGCAAAAGAACATACATTTATTATTATATTTATAATATTCCAGAACTAAAACAGTACACATTGCTTATGCTGTAACAATACATTGCATTATAGTAAAATGTTAAATTTCCCTTTTTTTCTGTTCTCAGCTTTTATACTTGTACACCATAAATGTTGTACTGTATAGAGATTAATTCTTGAAACGTGGAGATAAAACAATTGCATAGATTGTAGACACAAACTCAAAACTGCACCGTATACCACAACAAATAAGTGACAATATGCATTGCACTGACTACTATTATTTAATCAGTTGTTTTACCTACGTTTACTGTACTGATCTAAACAAAAGTATGTTAAAAATAAATGTTGTATTATTATACCTGATACAATACTACTAATAGATGAAATGCACACTTGGACTTTGGAGTTCCTTTTGAAAACATCACCCCTAGTAGGCTGAATGATGTCTTAAACACTGAACATTCAAGAAGGAAAAATACCCTACACCAGTTTTTCAAATCAGAAATTCTCCTTAGAACTTTGGTTAAAGAAACAAGAGGAAAGAATTTGGAAGTTTGAAATGCAGTTTTTATATTAATTTAAGGTTGCTGTCATTGCATTCCATCCATTCAGTTACTCTTTAAAGAGACAGTATTGTGTCAAGATGTTACATTAAGTCCGTTGTGAAAGAGGATAGCCAAAGTAGTAGTAGTTCTTCCAGAAATTGATATTTGTCCTGCTTTGAAGTTTGTAATTTATGTTTCTTATTTAGAACCATCTGCTCTGCATCCTTGTAGCATTAATATAATGTATTTCCCACTTCTCCATATATACAATGTAGGCATAACATCTGATCTACAATTTGGGCAGATTGTATTTAGGTCAGCATTTTTTATCAATCTGTCAAAAGACACAATTTTGGAATCTGGTAGTGTTAAGTAGAGAAATCGCTCAGAATTGACGAAAAAGAGCAATTTTCACACGCATGGTTCTATGTGTAAGTCAGCCAAATAAGCAGTCAATACTTATTTCTTCTTCGTCTAAAACTCCATGGATGAACATTATACATTCCTGAGCATCTTGTTGAATGTTGTGACTAAATACCACTGATCCACAACATATATATCTAGATCTTGACTGCCTGAAGCACAATGTATTACAGTCCTATCATTATGTAAATGTTGCAGCAAATCACATAGTGCAGAGCATAATCTCTTCTGTGGTTTCTGCTGTATTGCATTTCTAAGATGTGGTAAATGAAAGTGCACATTGAGAACAATATTAGCAGAGCAGTTGACATCAGAAGGGTTTGACAACTGGTATAATTATCTCCCTCTTTATCCAGTATTTTCTTCGTAAAATCTGCCTTGTTCTCCTTCTTTTCCTTCTTTGCAGCAACATCCGTTGATTCTTTTGTAAACTTAAACTTTGGACAGACTATCCATTTTTCATAACTAGGATACTGTCCTAAAAGAGGAGAGTTTACATTTCTTAACTGAATCAACCTAAAACAAACCGGGCAATGTTCTAACTTGAGACAATGCTACCCATGGCATGCCATATTAAATACAGTACTACCAATATTAATAAAAGCTGTGTCTACACTTAAACCTTATGATTTATAGCTAGGTAGAGCAAACACTAGAGAGAGTGGGAATTGCAGCTGCCGAACATATACGTTTGTTGCTAGCAAAAAGTGTACAACGTATCGGCCAATCTGCTTCACGCCATCAATCTGATCAAATTTTATGGCTAAGTATTAAAAGGTCATCCCTATTTGGAAAATTAATTAAATCAATCACTTTACCCATTGCACCATTTACTACTTCTTCCTCAAAATTTAAATTATGCTGCAAAATTACTTTACAGTTTTTGCATCCGGGTAAACACTTTTCTAATCCTGTAGTCTTGGATACAGAATTCTCCAATGAATCCAACTTTGCTTATATTTTTCCACTTAGCAGTACTGTCGTCCCCTGGTGTTCCATTTTGTCAATTGCTGTAATTTCCAAAATTTGTTCTTTCTCCAGTTTTAGTAATTCTTTGTTAAAACTGGAGTACTCCTGAAGTGTAGGCCCTGAAGTGTAGGCATTAAACAGACTATGGATTTCCCTTCTTCAATGAAACTGAACATTAGTTGTGGTACTGTGCTATTAGAGGATAATAGATTCTTGATAAGATGATTTTCTAAGGAATGTTTCTCCTCCTTTGTCAGAACTCCTACTCTATTGTCTTTCAGAATATTTCCGTATTCCACGTCAGATGCTTGAAACATATTTTTAAATAGTTCCTTGCATTGGAAGTTTAACCAAATGTTTACATTGTCAATACTTTCCAAAGAATTCCAAGTTTCATTATGGAGAAGTGCCTTGAAAACAGTCTGTCCTTTGACGGGGGTAGGTTGCAGTAGGTCACTGAAGACAATTAAATGCTTTCCTTCAAACAGCACATCATACTGTACTTTTAAAATCTGTTGCATTCTCAAGTGTACGAAGGCAAGCATTAAGTTTGAGACCATGCTCACCTCATTGACGATTAAAAGCTTCAGTTTCTTCAGTACTCTTGAGACTTCATCACAAGCTTCATCAAATAACGTCTGTTATTCAGTTTATGCAACAGGTACCATAAGTAGTCGATGCAGAATAATTCCTTTAATTTTGTGTGCCACTAATCCAGTTTGTGCTGTTACTACACATGATACATTTGATTCTGTAGTCCTCTGTAGGTAAGTGGTGAAAACCTTAATTAAAAAGCGTTTCCCTGTGCCAGTTTGGCCAATGATGTATAGTAGTATTGGCTTAATTGATGAGCATTTCCATTATTTTTTCTCGTGGAAGAATCCATGCTCTATTTTCTCTTTTACCTCCTTATACAGTTCCTTCTGTTTATTATTATTATTATTGAGCATTTGTACAGTGCATAGCTACCCTTGGGCGTCCCAGCGCTAGCGACCGAGCAGACAACAATTAAAGTTATGGGGCTATTTGTTGGAATAGCCAGGTTTTTAAAAGTTTACGAAATGGTAGAATGTGGGCTTCAGAGCGGAGGTGTAAAGGTAAAGTATTCCAGAGCTTTGCCACATTATAGGCAAAGGATCTTCCTCCACTTCTTGTCCTCCTGATTTTGGGGACAAATGCAAGATTAAGGTTGAGAGATCGAAGATCCCTCCTGGGACGATAGGGGATAATGAGGGATTTGTTGCTAGCCGGGCCCATTCCCCATATAGTCTTATGGGCAATACACAGGGCCTTAAATTTTATTCTTTCAAGGATTGGCAGCCAGTGAAGGGTTTTTAAGGCTGGCTTGGCTGACTGGGTTTTTGGGATTCCAAGTAGCATCCTGGCAGCACAGTTCTGAGCAACTTTGAGTTTCCTTAGTGTTGCCTTGGGTGCCCCCAGATAGAGGGAGTTCCCATAGTCCAAGCATGATAAAACCAAGGCCTGGATCAGAATTCTGTTTGTGGCCATTGGAAGCAACAGAGGACTTTTTGGAGTGATCTAAGTATACAAAAGCAGGCCCCTGTCACCGTCACTGCTTGGTGGTCAAACTTAAGAGAGTTGTCTAACCAGATACCCAGACTCTTTATACTGGTTTTGGGGGTTGGGGGGGACCGAGGCACCTTGGCCAAGTCTGGCCAAGTCTGACCAAGGTCTGTGCTAGAGTGGTTACCTAAGAGCATAAGTTCGGTTTTACCTCCGTTGAGTCTGAGACAGGAGTGCTCCATCCAGGAGGCAACTTTCTCTGGACATGTTTCAAAGTCCAAGGGCAAGTTGCGGGCCCCATTAAGAGTTATGACCAGTTGTGTGTCATCTGCATAGGTCACAATCTTAATACTGTGAGGTAAGATGATGTCAGCCAATGGCCGCATATACACATTAAAAAGTGTAGGGCTCAATGAGGAGCCCTGCGGGACTCCACAGCTGAGCTCCAGTCTCTCAGAAGTAGCGTCCCCTGAGAAAACTTGAAAGGTTCTTTTATCGAGGTAGGATTGTACCCAGGAGATCGTCTCATCTTGGATCCCCAGCCTCCTAAGTCTCTCTACTAGGATGGAGACGTTAACTGTGTCGAAGGCCGAACTTAGATCAAGGAGGATGATGGCAACTGCTCCTCCCTGATCCAGGATCTGCTTGGAGTCTTCGACCACAGCAAGAGGGGCGGTCTCGGTTCCGTGATTGGGACGGAACCCTGTCTGAGTGGCATGCAGAAGGTCGTGGGTTTCCAAGAAATTAGAGAGAAAGGAGTTCACGTATTTTTCCAAAATTTTTACAATTGTTGGCAACAGCGAAATTGGGCGGTAATTGCCCAAATCTGCTGGGTCCAGGCTAGGTTTTTTCAGTAAAGCCTTGACCATTGCATGCTTCCATGGACCTGGAACAGATCCTGTAGACAAGGAAAGATTTATAATTTCCAAGATACTAGGAAGAATCACATTTCCAGCATTATGTAAAATATATGGGGGGGCTGGCTCTAAATGGGAGCCTGATTTTATTTGTAAAAAGATTTCTGTCAGCTTATCCAGATTCATAGCTGTGAATTCTTTAAGCACGAGTTCTGGATGGTTTAAGAGCGCTTCAGTGTCTGCCAGGTCGGCAAAGGGAGTTGCGGAATGTGGTATAGAGCTTTTTAATTTTCCCCTGAAAGAAATCTGCAAGGGCATTACACCGTTCTGGGGAAGCCTCAATGGCTAGATCATTTTTGGGAGCTCTAGAAGATCCTATGCCACCGGAAAGATTTCCCATGGGGTATTGGTGGCAGAGGTAATGATGCCTTCATAGTAGGCAGCTTGCACTACTTTTATTTCTTTTTGATAAATGTTTATAGCTTCTCTATATTTTTGTTTACCTAGGTCCTGATAATCTTTCCTCCATTCCCTCTCGAGTCTTTTACATGTCTGCTTAAGTCTTCGCAGTTCGGGGGCGTACCATGGAGTCTTTTTGTCTCTGATTTTGTGACTGGGTTTAATTGGTGCAACCGTGTCGAGTGAAGACTCGATCCAGCGAGTAAAATTTGCAGAGGCTTCGGTAAGATTTAAATTAGGTACGGGTTTAAGGTTGTTAAGTGCTATAATCCAGGAGTCTACCGGAGGTTTAGCCCAAAGGCGTGCTTTCCTCTCGCTGGTTTTGATGCTAGGGATTTGCAGAAAGGATGCTATGTGGAAAGGGATCAAAAAATGGTCAGACCAAGGGATACATCTAGGCTCACTCACCAGCATTCCAGGGTGGTTGCTGAAAATGGGATCTAAGGTATGGTCTTTCGTATGTGTGGGACCTAACACTTTTTGGGAAAGTTGGATCGCCAAAAGATCCTGTGTGAACTCACTTGCATCCACCTTATTGGGTTCATCAAAATGAATGTTGAAGTCTCCCAAAAGAGTGGTGTAGGGTTTCAGATTTAGAAATACGTTTATTTAGACCGTAGGTATTTAAACAGCAAAAACATAATACAATAAATAATTAAAACTCATTAAAATGCACATCATCAACTGCACCATTATAATAGCCTTATTCCCCCCAGGTCCTTCACACTTCCACAATACATCCTATATAAATGGTACCCATGATGTTATAAAATCAATTAGAAAAAGCTGTTCTAAAAAACTAATTCTTAAAACCAATAGCATAAAAGATTATTTTAAGATCACAACCAACTTGACTTTAGGCCTAACTTTTAACCATCCGTTTCTTTACCCAAGAAAGACCTTTTTACCGCCTTCATATACTTTGCGATTGCTATTGCTATATCAAGATTTGGCATGTCCGTAAGGAGTTCTATCACTAAGGAGCGCAAGGCAGCTCCATATTTAGAAAATGGAGCGTAAAAACAATTTCCGCAGATGTACAAAGTGTTGACAGTCCAATATGATATGAAAAGGAGTGGAGGCAGCACCAGGGATGGAGTCACAACAGCCAATATGTTCTATTCAGATATCTTTATTCTCCTTTAGGTTAAAACAACAGGACAACAGCCAACGCGTTTCGTTCCTTTTATAGGAACTTCGTCAGGGCTGAAAGCAACATGAAACAAAACATAAATAACCACTTTTAAAATACATAAAATCAATTACATACAAATAAACATTTAATCATCGTGACACACAGATATTGACAGACATCTAAAAAAGATAAAAAAGCACGTTCTCTAATACCATATGGCACTAACACTGCATGAACAGGACTCACAAACAATTGGTGGTGATCATATCTGTCCCACCAATCACTTACGGTAAGCCATCACAATAGTCAACACATGATTGAATGAAGTTATCCATCCAACATAGCCATGCATATATACATACACATCGATACACGTGCATATACACTCATATATGTACAATACAGAACATGTAAACCTGGGGAAGGAAAAAGGAGAAAAAGAAAGACCATACCAGTGTCTTTCGGGCGAACACCCTTAAATCAAAACATCACCATGTAATATTCTCATATCGATGGGGATATACCCCAATCACACTGTTATGATTATAACGTATACTCTGTAGTACTTGATATTCCGGTTTATTAGAAATAAAGAATGAAAAATTGAGGAGAGAAGATAGGAGGTGGTGATAATGAGAAAGGAGAAACAGCACGCTAAGAGCAATAAAAGACACCCCATATAAGTGAAGATGGTGGGGTGCTATATAATAGATATAGTAACAACCGCATACCCATGAATAACTCTACAGAAATTTGTATATATATACATTCTACATCCTCACCAAGAGACTTCTGTACCAAACAGGTCCCACTTTGATAAGCAAGGCGAAGGTCAGCCCAGATGTAGTGAGTTGAATGTCAAATTCCGGCCGGAGCATGTGAGTGTCCCTACATTCAACGTGAACAAAAATAAGTGCCTTGAGTCTCAAATCACATCAAATTCGAGGGAACTACATGTAAGTTGTACATAACTCGCAAAGGGCCGTATTCCATTAATCTAAATGGGTTAAACCCCTTGTTCACTATATCTACCAGGACCTAATGTACAATAATCCTTATTTCTTTATTGAAATCCCAAAATACAACATGTTTTGTTTCATCACGAAAAAGATCTGCTTACTTGGAGTTGCAGTCAGAGTATCACACGCCGTAATACACGCGTTAATTTATAAAAGGCGTACGTCCATAGAGATCTGAAAAGGTGCACAAATTCCTAGTTAAAAGTAAAGAAAAGATATCTAAATGGCGGTCATCTGAGAAATATAACTTTGAACATGCCAATGTAGTCTAAAGAATCCCACCTGAGCAAAGAGTAATTTTAAGGAATCAGAAGGCAGTAGTGTTTAACTACCGACGTCGCCACTAGACGAATGGAATCACAATCCACTCCAGTCGTAACAATCTGTAATACAATGAATCACAATTAATTCAAACATCCAAACAACATACATCAGTCAGTCCCAGAGCGTGTCTTAATCAGTATACCTCAAGGGTCCAACAACAATTATTGCACCCATTGTGCATGGTCGGCCTGCCATACATAAAGTCCCTTCATCATAAATAGGAGTTCGAAATATCCCAATACATTGACATACCATACTTAGCAGACATACACCAAAGCCAAGCATTAATGCTGGACCCAGGCTCCAGAGTCAGCCTCCGATTTGTCCATTAGCTCCATCAATCCAGGATGCTTGTTTCTGGTCCAGGGAGGACCTGGCTTGGCAGTTCGGGCTGGACTGTTCCCACAAGGAACAGTGTCAAGACTGATTTGCATATGGCTGGGTCCAAACTGGGGTGGTGTGGTGAGCAAAAGAATGATGGATTTAACCCAGATCCTTGTGACTGGGGGTGAATGTTTGCATTGTCCAGCATTCCGTCCATCAATTGTTTCTTTTGCATTTGTCGCCCTAAGTGGGAAGGGTATGCCCAGACGTGGGTCCCATGCTCACTACACCACTGGATTCAAGCTAGCCTGGCTGAAGAAGGGTGATGCCCTGAAACCGGTCCCAGGATGCTTGTTTCCGGTCCAGGGAGGACCTGGCTTGGCAGTTCGGGCTGGACTGTTCCCACAAGGAACAGGGTCAAGACTGATTTGCATATGGCTGGGTCCAAACTGGGGTGGTGTGGTGAGCAAAAGAATGATGGATTTAACCCAGATCCTTGTGACTGGGGGTGAATGTTTGCATTGTCCAGCATTCCGTCCATCAATTGTTTCTTTTGCATTTGTCGCCCTAAGTGGGAAGGGTATGCTCAGACGTGGGTCCCGTGCTCACTACACCACTGGATTCAAGCTAGCCTGGCTGAAGAAGGGTGATGCCCTGAAACCGGTCCCAGGATGCTTGTTTCCGGTCCAGGGAGGACCTGGCTTGGCAGTTCGGGCTGGACTGTTCCCACAAGGAACAGGGTCAAGACTGATTTGCATATGGCTGGGTCCAAACTGGGGTGGTGTGGTGAGCAAAAGAATGATGGATTTAACCCAGATCCTTGTGACTGGGGGTGAATGTTTGCATTGTCCAGCATTCCGTCCATCAATTGTTTCTTTTGCATTATCATCACCTTCGCCTTGCTTATGAAAGTGGGACCTGTTTGGTACAGAAGTCTCTTGGTGAGGATGTAGAATGTATATATATTCAAATTTCTGTAGAGTCATTCATGGGTATGCGGTTGTTACTATTTGTTGTTTTATGTTCTGTGTACTGTACTTTTATGATTTTAATTAATCGAATAAAGTGATTTGACTGACTGACTACTATATCTATTATATAGCACACCACCATCTTCACTTATATGGGGTGTCTTTTATTGCTCTTAGCGTGCTGTTTCTCCTTTCTCATTATCACCACCTCCTATCTTCTCTCCTCAATTTTTCATTCTTTATTTCTAATAAACCGGAATATCAAGTACTACAGAGTATACGTTATAATCATAACAGTGTGATTGGGGTATATCCCCATCGATATGAGAATATTACATGGTGATGTTTTGATTTAAGGGTGTTCGCCCGAAAGACACTGGTATGGTCTTTCTTCTTGTCCTTTTTCCTTCCCCAGGTTTACATGTTCTGTATTGTACATATATGTGTGTATATGCACGTGTATCGATGTATATGTATATATGCATGGCTATGTTGGATGGATAACTTCATCCAATCATGTGTTGACTATTGTGATGGCTTACCGTAAGTGATTGGTGGGACAGATATGATCACCACCAATTGTTTGTGAGTCCTGTTCATGCAGTGTTAGTGCCATATGGTATTAGAGAACGTGCTTTTTTATCTTTTTAGATGTCTGTCAATATCTGTGTGTCACGATGATTAAATGTTTATTTGTATGTAATTGATTTTATGTATTTTAAAAGTGGTTATTTATGTTTTGTTTCATGTTGCTTTCAGCCCTGACGAAGTTCCTATAAAAGGAACGAAACGCGTTGGCTGTTGTCCTGTTGTTTTAACCTAAAGGAGAATAAAGATATCTGAATAGAACATATTGGCTGTTGTGACTCCATCCCTGGTGCTGCCTCCACTCCTTTTCATTTTGATATTTCTGGATCTCCAGTGAGACCTAACTGCGGCAGGTCTCGGAGGCTATGGGCACAGGACTTTAAAACATTGTGGATATTTAAATTGAGGTGCCAAACGTATAGTCAGCTGCAGTTTCGCTATATTTTGGTAGTCCAATATGATATGCAGATTATTACATTTTGTGCCCAACCTACATGAGCAATTACCATCAGGTTGTAACATTACTGATTTTATACTCCCAATTGACACACAATGGTTACAGCCTATTCTCCATCTTAGCACTTCAGCTCTAAAATATTGATTGGGTAATGTATACAGGTAGGGGTACCAGGTTTCTTTCTCCCAACTATTCATCATAAAATTCACAGAAACTTTCTTTCTTAGGTACCCCATGTCTTCTAGCCTTGATGCTTGTGTCCCTAATGTTCTGAGTTCGCCCTTTGGTACTTCTAATAGAAGAGTCTGCGGGTTAATACTCACATTTAGATTTTTACAGACCAAAAGGATTTTCTTTCTCACCTCTTTGGCCCATTTTAGGTCGCTATGCAGAGCTTCGTTCCTACACCATTGTGATACTTTCGTATCTTCTCCTAAACCCAATATTTTCCAGAACCTTAAGAGGGCCACTTGCGCCATCACATTCCATGAAGTCAAGCCCAACTCCAGACGGATTGCCTGAATCATAGAAGAGGCCGGTAGTGACATTAAGGGTTTTAAACATTTCCCTTCCTCGATGTCCCAGCTAGATTTCCCACTTAAGCACAGGACTTCTACTCCATATAGAAATTGCAAGGGAATCATTGCCTCAAATGCTTTCAACAATGGTCTGTGGGACATTTCCCCATAAATTCGGTTAAACTTTCTCAGCCCATGCACTGATGTAAGAGCTTTAGCTTTCTGGGCCTCCAAGTGCATGACCCATTTTAACAACTTGTCGAACCAGACCCCAAAATATTTATATTCATTCACCTTTTCCAATTTGGTTGGGCCCAGGTACCAGTTAAACCTCTGAACTCTCTTTCCAAAGCACAGGATTTTGGTTTTATGCATATTTATGGTCAGTTGCTTAGCCACACAATATTCATTAAAGGCAGACAACTTCCTCTAGAGGCCCATCTCTGTCTGGTCGAGGATTACCAAGTCGTCAGCATACAGTAGGCAGGAAAGTTGTCTCCCTTTCATTTTTGGGCTGGCACCTCTATCCACCGCCAGAACAGAGGGCAAATCCGCCAAATAAATGGCGAAGAGCAGAGGGGCCAAAACACAGCCCTGTCTTAGACCATTATTAATCATTAATTTCGGAGTCAGTGCCCCCGCTGTATCCTTAATGACTTGGGCCCAATAATAGCTATGCAATTCCTGGATGACAGCCAGAAGCCCCTCCGGGATATCATATTCTCCTGTCCACTAGGTCAAAAGTCGCACGAAAGTCGACAAAGCAGCAGCACAACTTTCCTCGCTGTTTTAAGGAAGGGCACCATAGAGTGCTCTTCCTTAAAACCCCCTTGTTCCACCGGCACAATATCCAGCTGTTCTACCCAATCCTTCAGGCTGCCCAAGATTATTTTAGCGAACACCTTTTCCCCGATGTCCAATAAATTAATCAGTCTATAATTCTTTGGGGCTGTCCTATCTCCCTTCTTGTGGATAGGTCTAATTACTGCCCCCCTCCACTTCTCGGGGATTTGGCCGGAATCCAGTATGGCCAGAAACATATAAGATAGAAATTCTGACCACCAGTTTGGCTGGAATTTAATTATAATGGCCGGGAGATTATCGGGTCTCGCGGCACGGGTTAAAGTTAGCTTTATGATAGTGTCTTTGACTTTTTCTACTTCCACTCCCCCTCTTCAGTGGTGGATATTGCTTTCAGCAGCCACTACGCTTTTCCCATATAGTTCACCTAGATAATTTTCCCATGCTGATTCTTCCACTACGCAGGGCATAGCCCCAGGGGACCTACCAGATGCTTCCTGAATCAATTTCCAGAACTTGCGTGTATTTTTTGCTTTGATTGTTTCAAGCAAATTAGCCCAGCATTTCTCTCTAAAAGCCCTTTTTTGATTCCTGACTAACATTTTATAACCTTTCCTCTGTTGGGTCAGAATTAATTGTCTTCCCTGGTCATACTTTGTTCTTAACCTTCTTTCTTCACTCCTAATAGCTCTTTTCCTAATCCTACATTCCTCGTTAAACCAACTAGGTTGTCTCCCTTGCATTAGCTGCGTATCCTGAGGTCAAACATTCTTACTTTTTAGTTCTACTCTGAGGCATTGAACGACTTCTTCTATTATTTCTTCAAACCAAGCTACATCCTTAGACCTTATGTTTTCCAGATTTAGATTCTGTTGAAAACTAGCCAACTTTTCAATGTATTCCTCTGACAATCTAGTTGTCAGGCGTTTGGGATATTCTACCTGTTGGGGAAGTACTGTTTCACAAGAGCTTATCAACCCCGTAGCTAGTTCCATACCCAGAACATTGTGATCGCTGCCCTCTGGTTACCTGGAACCCATTTATAGAAGCAAAATTCCAAGCATGGACAAACATATAGTCAATGGGGCAAAGTTGAGTGCCTAACCTAAAGGTCTGTTTAGCCGGGCAATCTGTAGGCCACCTCCCATTTAAGCAGAACAGCCCCTTCAACCCCAGAAGTTTCCCTAACTTAGCATCCTGACTAGAGGTGGTACAATTTGGGAATACGGCTGATGCTATATTGTTTGAACTCAGTAGATCTTTAAACCAGGGATCTTGGTTTTTGGGGTTCAGTTTATGATTAAAATCCCCCATTACAATAATCATGTCATTCTCAAATTTTTCACACAATGTATCCAGATCTTCTTTGAAGTACCCCATTTCCACCTTATACTCCTCCTTGGACCCCCATTGTATGTAAACGTTCACGATTACCAGGTGTTCACGCTTTATTTCTGTCCCCAGTAGGGATACTTTACAGATCAGCAGCCATTTACATATTACTTTTACTTCCACCATCTTTTTCACAATCCTAGTTGAGGTAAGGGTCATGATCCCCCCGGCTGGGTGACCAAACCTTTTTTTCCTAGCGGGCCTATGCAATTGAACAAAACCTTCTATTACAGGGGTGTTGTCGCATAGCCAAGTTTACTGTAAACAGATAATCTCTGCTCCCTGGGCTAGTTGTTTTATACATTCCACTTTTGTCTCCCCTCCTAGCCCATTTACATTCCAAGAAATTAATTTCAGGCTATGCGACACCCATAATCCCTAATCAATATCACTAAGTTGGTCCACAGCATTTTGATTCCACTGAGGCGAGCTTAGCCAACTACCGTCAGGGGACCAATCGCCCCAGGCTTTGTCAATCTCATGGTTCTCAACAGCTATTTCCATATTCTCTCTTTCCCTTCCTTCCCCTATTATCAACCTTATCTGCCCTTTCCCCAGCCCTGAGTGACATGTTAAGAAGGCCCTGTCTTGTTGATACCTCCCCTCCACTTCCCCAAATGGTATCATTCTTATCCCCTCTCTCGCTATCTCTTTTTCGGCATTTATAATGACTGCTTTTACCAGTCCTGAGTAAACCAATACCTTGGTAATTTATTTTCCTTTGTTGTTACAGCTGAACCCTATTTGTCTCAAATCCTTCGTGCCGATTTCCCTCAAGTTTGGGCATTTTGAAAAGGAGAATAGCAGCTGTGAACGGTTTAGGGGGGTGACTTTCCTTACTTTTTTCCTCCCCTTCTCTATATCCATTGGTTCAAAATATACCCACAAGTTACTAGTGTTCCCTGCTCAAATAGCACCACTTATCTCCACTTCCGTCTGCAACCTCTAACTAAATGTTATTTTTAATGAGCTCTTGGCTTCCCCCAGATTTCTGAAGTTGTCCTTTCGCCCCTGGGAGTTTTCCCCCTGCTTAGCCACTTTGATCTCCCTTCTATTTATTGGCACGGATTTTAGTTGAACCTTTCTATCCCCCGCTGCCACATCCACCACCCTTGGAGCACTCTTCAAATCCCCCCTTAGTCTCCTACTCCATAATGTGGATCTACATGCTTGAGGGGTTACTTCTTCTATCCCCCCTTTATCCCTCATTTCCTTTGGGCCACTTGAGCCCCTTCTTTTCTTCACAATCTTAGGCTTTCCCTTTAGTAATACCGATCTTTTTATTTTTCTCCGCAGGTCACAGTGCCTAAACCTCATTTGGTGCCTCCATCTGTTAACCAACATTGGACGCCTAGAAATGTAGACCTCTTGTGGGCCGATCAGTTGCTCAGAGTCCCTAGCACAACTCTGGGTTGGCGGGTCCGGGGCCACAACCGGTCTAACCACTGAGGGCATTAAACCCCTATTCTCTTGCAATTCCCCCACAATTTTCTGGAACAATGATCCATGGGATTTTAGTATATTGTTATTTAGCACAGACACTTCTAGTAACCCTTGCAGGGTTTTCTGTAACATCAGCATTATGTCCAGCATTGAGGCCGAAGAAGCTGCTGATATGTCTATACCCAAAGTAATGTTTCGTGCTGATAATTCTACTAGTTCAGTTCCTTGATTTACAGATTGCCCCATGCTCCTGGCAGGCGTTGATGTTATAGTCTGAGCAGCATCATTTTTCTGACCACTCCTTGTACCATTTGCGGCCACCCATCGCAATCCGGGACGACGCCTTCGGACAAGGAGAAAATCCGTGGCGAAGAAGATAATCTGGGTTCCAAGGTGGGATCAATTCGGCTTAAGTTTATTTGATGACAGAATGATATGTCCAGGCTCGAGGCATCGCACCCCAAGGACTCTTGTTCATTTAACGGTACTTTACTTAAATCTGGGATACTTGCCGGGGATTGCATTCTCTTAAAATGCTTACCTACAAAGTCCTTTATTGATTTGGACACTAGCACCCCTCCTTTCGCTCCTGTTTGAGTATCCTCGACAGTACTTTTATTTCTCTTTGAGGGCCTCTTAGCACTTTACTTGGTAGGTCCCATACTCTCTGTTAATGTCCCTTTTTCGCCTGTAGTCTCATTTGTAGGACTGTCAGGATTTTTCCATAACTTGCAGACTTTAGTTTTCCTTGGCGCCATCTTTCCGGGGCCCCTTCCAAATCCCTTAACTTTAATAATATAAGCTGATTATATTGACTGTGGAATCTCAGGTTTTCTTTCTGGCAGAGTATTATGTTTATATTTTCAACTCCGCCAACTTTTTGTCAGAATTTAAAATAGATGCGCAATTTTTCTATGCCAAGTACAAAGGGAAAACAGGGATACTTTTCGGACTAGTATCCTATACACAGGTACAAGATACACTTACCTCCACTGTGCAATGGCTGGCTGACAGTGTCTCCTTCTCCAACACCGAATATACCTCTCTCCACAAGACTCTCGCTGCTTTGCACAATAAACTTTTCCAGGCTTTCCCCAGGCTTTCTCCAAGCGTTCCAAGCGGTCCTGTTTTGCCAACTTCCCAACACTGAATAGGTACCGAGCTGTTAGCCACCTGCCCCGGCCGCCCCAAGGCACATTACCTCCCCCAATGGGGTTGGGGCCTGTTGGGCTGGCCAAATAGGGCTAGTGGTACAGGTCTACTTTGGAACTCCCTTTCCCTTGGGCACTTCTACAGTTTGTGCCTCCTTACGCCCCCTTGAGCCTGACCTATTATAGGAGCTGTTAAAGGGACATATAGGCTACTTCAGGGAGCAGGGAGGGAGAGTAAAGATAGCCCACACTAACCTCCTGACTCCGGCTCTCAATAGACTTCACCACGTAGCCACGGAGCCACACGGAGCCCAGTGGTGCAGTGCAAAAAAAAATAATAAATCCAAGCGACTATGGGCCGTTGAGCCGCGAGTGGCAGTCTAGCAACAAACCCTCGGCCCCCTACGGTCCTTTTACCAAACCGTGGGACCTTGGGGCCGCGATACCGCGGGCCGATAATTTGCCAGTGCTTTGGCGTCTGGTACTCCGCGTCTCGCACCCGGAAGAGCTTGGGCGTAGTCGGCGGCAGCAGCTGCGTTGCGTTACGTCACGGTCAGCCGCACAGTGGAGTTTGGAGCAATTTCTTCTCTCAGAGGAATAAACCTATTCATCAACCCAACATTGCAGTCCAGTTATGGGGACAATAGCCAAACCCCCCCAAAAAGAAATTTGAGGCCACATATTTCTCAAAATGTAGGAATTTCAAAACCGTCTCGAACCCAAACACTGTAAACTGTTGCTCCCCTTTCAGACACCTTTTCCACGTGCCTGGTGTAGGGGGATGTGGCCACTAATGTAGCAGCGAACTCCGGGAGGGATTTAATAAAGCGACCTCATCCTCCTGGGCTACGATCAATTAATCAATCAATCACAGAATTTGTAGAGCGCACTACTTACCCGCTAGGGTCTCAAGGCGCTGGGGAGAAAAAAGGGGGGGGGTGCTGCTACTGGTCGAACAACCAGGTCTTGAGTAGCCTCCTGAAGGTCAGCAGGTCTTGGGTCTGTCGTAGGCTTAGTGGAAGGGTGTTCCAGGTCTTGGCGGCGAGGTGGGAGAAGGATCTGCCGCTGGTGGTTGTTCTTCGAATGCGAGGTACGGTGGCGAGGGAGAGGTCGGCGGAGCGGAGCTGGCGACGTAGAAGAAGAGTCGTCTGTTGAGGTAGGCTGGGCCAGTCTTGTGGAGTGCCTTGTGTGCGTGGATGAGGAGTTTGAAGGAGATTCTCCTGTCGACGGGGAGCCAGTGCAGGTTCCTCAGGTGGGGGGTGATGTGGCTGTGGCGTGGTACATTGAGGATCAGGCGTGCGGAGGCGTTTTGTATGCGTTGCAGTCGCTTGATGAGCTTAGCCGGGGCTCCCGCGTAGAGGGCGTTCCCATAGTCAAGTCTGCTACTGACGAGGGCCTGGGTGACTGTTCTTCTTGTATCTGTCGGGATCCACCTGTAGATCTTGCGAAGCATGCGGAGGGTGTTGAAGCAGGAGGAGGAGACTGCGTTGACTTGCTTGGCCATGGAGAGCGTTGAGTCGAGGATGACTCCCAGGTTGCGTGCGTGGTCGGTGGGTGTCGGGGCTGCTCCCAGTGTCGTTGGCCACCAGGAGTCGTCCCAGGCTGAGGGGTTGGAGCCGAAGATGAGGACCTCTGTCTTGTCCGTGTTCAGTTTTAGTCGGCTGATCTTCATCCAATCGGCGACGGCCTTCATTCCTTCATGGAGGTTGGATTTGGTGGCGAGGGGTCCTTGGTGAGGGAGAGGATCAGTTGAGTGTCGTTGGCGTAGGAGATTATGTTGAGGTCGTGCTGTCTAGCAATGCGTGCGAGCGGGGCCATGTAGATGTTGAACAGTGTTGGGCTGAGGGATGATCCCTGGGGTACGCCGCAGATGATCTCGGAGGCTTCGGATCGGAATTGTGGGAGGCGGACTCTCTGGGTTCTGCTGGCGAGGAAGGAGGTGGCCCATTCCAGGGCCTTGTCTCGGATCCCTGCGTTGTGGAGGCGTGCGCGTAGAGTGCGGTGGCAGACAGTGTCGAAGGCGGCGGAGAGGTCCAGCAGGATGAGGGCTGCGGTCTCACCGTTGTCCAGCAGGATCCTGATGTCGTCGGTGGCGGCGATGAGGGCAGTCTCAGTGCTGTGGTTGCTGCGGAACCCTGATTGGGATGGGTCCAGGATGCTGTTTTCTTCGAGGTATCGGGTTAGCTGTTTGTTGACGATCTTCTCGATGACCTTGGCTGGGAACGGAAGCAGGGAGATGGGCAGGAAGTTCTTGAGGTCTCTCGGGTCCGCCTTGGGTTTTTGAGTAGGGCGTTGATCTCTGCGTGTTTCCAGCTCTCTGGGAAGGTCGCGGTCTCGAAGGAGAGATTGATAACGTTGCACAGGTGGGGTGCGATGGAGCTGCTGGCTTTGTTGAAGATGTGGTGCGGGAAAGGGTCTGACGGGGAGCCGGAGTGTATTGTGCTCATGGTCTTGATGGTGTCATCGATGTTCACGCTGGCCCAGGCTGGCAGGGGGTCGTGGTCGATGGTGTGCGGCGGGTCTGGTGCATCGATCTTAGTTGGGGCTGTCTGGGTGTTGAAGCTGTCGTGGATGTCGGCGATCTTGCGGTGGAAGAAGGTGGCGAGGGAATCGCACAGGGCTTGCGACGGCGGGATGTCGTTGGTGTTGGAGCTGGGGTTGGAGAGTTCCTTCACGATGTTGAAGAGCTCCTTGCTGTTGTGTGCGTTGTTGTCGAAGCGGTCTTTGAAGGAGATTCTCTTGGCGGACTTGATGAGGTGGTGGTGGTTACGGATGGCGTCTTTGTGGGCTGCGTGGCTGTCCGGTGTCTTATCACTGTGCCATTTCTTCTCTAGTTTCCGGCAGGTACGCTTGGAAGCTAGGAGTTCCGAGGTGAACCAGCTGGCTCTTTTGGTGGTGTCACTGTAGGTGAGTTTTTTCAGCGGGGCGAGGGTGTTGGCACAGTCGTCTATCCATCGTCTGAGGTTGCAGGCAGCGTCGTTGGTGTTGGATGAGTCGGAGAGAGGGCTGAGAGCGAGGTTTGCCCGTAGTTGGTCTTCGGTGACTTTGCTCCAGCAGCGGCGTGGGATCTGTTGGGTGCGGTGGTGTGTGGTGGGTTTCTGGAAGGTGAAATGAATGCAGCGGTGGTCGGTCCAGAGGAGTTCCGTGGTGTGGCTGAAGGAGACGTGGGAGCTTGAGGAGAAGATGGGGTCAAGCGTGTGGCCGGCGGAATGGGTCGGTGTTGTGACGAGCTGGCTCAGACCGAGGTTGGCGAGGTTGTCGATCAGGGTGGTGGAGGTGCTGTCGTTGTTGTTCTCCAGGTGAAAGTTCAGGTCTCCGAGGAGGATGTAGTCGGTAGAGGTCAGGGCGTGCGTGCTGATGAAGTCGGTGATGGAGTCGCTGAACTGGGGTCGGGGCCCAGGGGGTCTGTAGACAAGGGTGCCTCTAAGGGTGGTGTTGGGGTCCGTGTGGATCTGGAAGTGCATGTGTTCGGCGGTGCTGAGAGTGTCGTCGGTGCTGGTCGAGACCCTGATGGTGTTCTTGTGGACGATGGCGATTCCTCCTCCTACTGCGTTGATGCGGTCTCTACGTGTGATCTTATAGCCGTCTGGGATGGCTATGGCGATGTCGGGGGCGGAGGAGTCGTTCATCCAGGTCTCTGTCAGGAAGGCGACGTCTGTTGATGATGTGTCGAGCAGGTCCCAGAGCTCGACGGCGTGTTTGCGTGCGGAGCGGGTGTTCAGTAGGATGCATCGGAGCTGGTTGAGGTACTTCTTGGCGGGCGCTTCGGTGGCTCTGAGGCTGGTGTAGCTGCAGTTCCGGCAGGTGAAGGGACCATGGGTGCGTTTCGGGGCGGCCTTGAAGCAGTTGTGCATCCGTCCGGGGTTGAGAGCGTGGAGTGTGGTGGCATTGTATCGGCGTCGGTCCTCGAGGCTGGAGCGGGGGGCGCACGGCCCAGGGGTTCTGGCGCTGGGCGCGGTCCAGACGCGGACGGGCGCAGACGGGTTTGCCTTAGGCGCGCCCGCACAGCGGCCGCCATATATGGGGAGGTGGGAGGGAGGAGCAGCTGGGAGGCGGGAGGCAGGGGCAGCGAATGGGCAGTCAGGGGGGCGGGGCCACAGGGGACGCAGCGGCGGGAGTGGAGAGAGGCAACGAGGGGTACAGAAGGCAAAGTTGGGCTCAGAAAATGGGGGCAACGAGGGGTACAAAAAGCAAAACTGGACACAGAAAATGGGGGCAACGAGGGGGAACAGAAGGCAAAACTGGACACAGAAAATGGGGGCAACGAAGGGTACAAAAAGCAAAACTGGACACAGAAAATGGGGGCAACGAGGGGGAACAGAAGGCAAAACTGGACACAGAAAATGGGGGCAACGAGGGGTACAAAAAGCAAAACTGGACACAGAAAATAGGGGCAACGAGGGGTACAAAAAGCAAAATTGGGCACAGAAAATGGGGGCAACGAGGGGGAACAGAAGGCAAAACTGGACACAGAAAATGGGGGCAGCGAGGGGTACAAAAAGCAAAACTGGACACAGAAAATGGGGGCAACGAGGGGGAACAGAAGGCAAAGTTGGGCTCAGAAAATGGGGTCAACGAGGGGTACAAAAAGCAAAACTGGACACAGAAAATGGGGGCAACGAGGGGGAACAGAAGGCAAAACTGGACACAGAAAATAGGGGCAACGAGGGGTACAAAAAGCAAAACTGGAAACAGAAAATGGGGGCAACGAGGGGTACAAAAAGCAAAATTGGGCACAGAAAAAGGGGGCAACGAGGGGGAACAGAAGGCAAAGTTGGGCTCAGGAAATGGGGGCAACGAGGGGAAACAAAAAGCAAAATTGGGCACAGAAAATGGGGGCAACGAGGGGGAACAGAAGGCAAAGTTGGGCTCAGAAAATGGGGGCAACGAGGGGGAACAGAAGGTAAACGGGCACTGAGGCAACAAGCAGAGGGGCGAGCTTACCAGCAGCAGCAGCGGGCAGGACAACACAGGCAGAGCTGTGTGGCGGGGGAGCGACCTACCTGGCAAGGTCAAGGGTCGCTCTCCTCACCGCGCAGCGGCCGCCATATATGGGGAGGTGGGAGGGAGGAGCAGCTGGGAGGCGGGAGGCAGGGGCAGCGAATGGGCAGTCAGGGGGGCGGGGCCGCAGGGGACGCAGCGGCGGGAGTGGAGAGAGGCAAAGAGGGGTACAGAAGCAAAACTGGACACAGAAAATGGGGGCAACGAGGGGGAACAGAAGGCAAAACTGGACACAGAAAATGGGGGCAGTGAGGGGTACAAAAAGCAAAACTGGACACAGAAAATGGGGGCAACGAGGGGGAACAGAAGGCAAAGTTGGGCTCAGAAAATGGGGGCAACGAGGGGGAACAGAAGGTAAACGGGCACCGAGGCAACAAGCAGAGGGGCGAGCTTACCAGCAGCAGCAGCGGGCAGGACAACACAGGCGGAGCTGTGTGGCGGGGGAGCGACCTACCTGGCAAGGTAGGCACAAAAGAGCAGAGATGCAGAAAGGTGAAAGATAATAGAGGGTAGAAAAACTAGTGAAAGGGCAGAGCGAGAGGAAGGGAAAATGAGCAGAAATAAGGCACAAAAGAGCAGAGATGCAGAAAAGTGCAGAAAGGTGAAAGATAAAAGAGGGTAGAAAAACGAGTGAAAACAAGTGAAAGGGCAGAGCGAGAGGAAGGGAAAATGAGCAGAAATAAGGCACAAAAGAGCAGAGATTCAGAAAAGTGCAGAAAGGTGAAAGATAAAAAAGGGTAGAAAAACGAGTGAAAGAGCAGAGTTAGAGGAAGGAGACAGAGGTCCACTGGACCACCAGGGATGAGGTGCAGGGAAACCTGCGGGTGCAGGAGGGCCTCGATCACCAACACTCGAGAGTGCAGGGGCAGAGGCAGGCCTCACTTAATGGTGGAGCTGCGAGGGTGGGAGAGCAATTTCACTGACAATGAGTCAGTGGTCTTGCTCGCCTGTCCCCACAGTGGCCGCCATTAAGTAGGGGTCGGGGAGGGCTGGACAGCTGGGAGGCGGGAGCGGGGAGGGGAGCTGGATTGGCCGGTCGCACTGGGGGGGAGAGGCCGCGGGGGCAGCAGCGGCGGGGAAAGGTAAAGGGAGGAAATAAGGGATAAAAAAAAAGGGAAAATAGGCAGAAATAAGGCACAAAAGAGCAGAGATGCAGAAAGGTGAAAGATAAAAGAGGGTAGAAAAACGAGTGAAAACTAGTGAAAGGGCAGAGCGAGAGGAAGGGAAAATGAGCAGAAATAAGGCACAAAAGAGCAGAGATGCAGAAAAGTGCAGAAAGGTGAAAGATAAAAGACGGTAGAAAAACGAGTGAAAGAGCAGAGTTAGAGGAAGGAGACAGAGGTCCACTGGACCACCAGGGATGAGGCGCAGGGAAACCTGCGGGTGGAGGAGGGCCTCGATCACCAACACTCGAGAGTGCAGGGGCAGGCCTCACTTAATGGTGGAGCTGCGAGGGTGGGAGAGCAATTTCACAGACAATGAGTCAGTGGTCTTGCTCGCCTGTCCCCGCAGTGGCCGCCATTAAGTAGGGGTCGGGGAGGGCTGGACAGCTGGGAGGCGGGAGCGGGGAGGGGAGCTGGATTGGCCAGTCGCGCTGGGGGGGAGGGGCCGCGGGGGCAGCAGCGGCGGGGAAAGGTAAAGGGAGGAAATAAGGGATAAAGAAAAAAGGGAAAGTAGGCAGAAATAAGGCACAAAAGAGCAGAGATGCAGAAAGGTGAAAGATAATAGAGGGTAGAAAAACGAGTGAAAACTAGTGAAAGGGCAGAGCGAGAGGAAGGGAAAATGAGCAGAAATAAGGCACAAAAGAGCAGAGATGCAGAAAAGTGCAGAAAGGTGAAAGATAAAAGAGGGTAGAAAAACGAGTGAAAGAGCAGAGTTAGAGGAAGGAGACAGAGGTCCACTGGACCACCAGGGATGAGGTGCAGGGAAACCTGCGGGTGGAGGAGGGCCTCAATCACCAACACTCGAGAGTGCAGGGGCAGAGGCAGGCCTCACTTAATGGTGGAGCTGCGAGGGTGGGAGAGCAATTTCACTGACAATGAGTCAGTGGTCTTGCTCGCCTGTCCCCGCAGTGGCCGCCATTAAGTAGGGGTCGGGGAGGGCTGGACAGCTGGGAGGCGGGAGCGAGGAGGGGAGCTGGATTGGCCGGTCGCACTGGGGGGGAGGGGCCGCGGGGGCAGCAGCGGCGGGGAAAGGTAAAGGGAGGAAATAAGGGATAAAAAAAAGGGAAAATAGGCAGAAATAAGGCACAAAAGAGCAGAGATGCAGAAAGGTGAAAGATAAAAGAGGGTAGAAAAACGAGTGAAAACTAGTGAAAGGGCAGAGCGAGAGGAAGGGAAAATGAGCAGAAATAAGGCACAAAAGAGCAGAGATGCAGAAAAGTGCAGAAAGGTGAAAGATAAAAGAGGGTAGAAAAACGAGTGAAAGAGCAGAGTTAGAGGAAGGAGACAGAGGTCCACTGGACCACCAGGGATGAGGTGCAGGGAAACCTGCGGGTGGAGGAGGGCCTCAATCACCAACACTCGAGAGTGCAGGGGCAGAGGCAGGCCTCACTTAATGGTGGAGCTGCGAGGGTGGGAGAGCAATTTCACTGACAATGAGTCAGTGGTCTTGCTCGCCTGTCCCCGCAGTGGCCGCCATTAAGTAGGGGTCGGGGAGGGCTGGACAGCTGGGAGGCGGGAGCGAGGAGGGGAGCTGGATTGGCCGGTCGCACAGGGGGGGAGGGGCAGCGGGGGCAGCAGCGGCGGGGAAAGGTAAAGGGAGGAAATAAGGGATAAAAAAAAGGGAAAATAGGCAGAAATAAGGCACAAAAGAGCAGAGATGCAGAAAGGTGAAAGATAAAAGAGGGTAGAAAAACGAGTGAAAACTAGTGAAAGGGCAGAGCGAGAGGAAGGGAAAATGAGCAGAAATAAGAGACAAAAGAGCAGAGATGCAGAAAAGTGCAGAAAGGTGAAAGATAAAAGAGGGTAGAAAAACGAGTGAAAGAGCAGAGTTATAGGAAGGAGACAGAGGTCCACTGGACCACCAGGGATGAGGCGCAGGGAAACCTGCGGGTGGAGGAGGGCCTCGATCACCAACACTCGAGAGTGCAGGGGCAGGCCTCACTTAATGGTGGAGCTGCGAGGGTGGGAGAGCAATTTCACAGACAATGAGTCAGTGGTCTTGCTCGCCTGTCCCCGCAGTGGCCGCCATTAAGTAGGGGTTCGGGGAGGGCTGGACAGCTGGGAGGCGGGAGCGGGGAGGGGAGCTGGATTGGCCGGTCGCGCTGGGGGGGAGGGGCCGCGGGGGCAGCAGCGGCGGAGAAAGGTAAAGGGAGGAAATATGGGATAAAGAAAAAAGGGAAAATAGGCAGAAATAAGGCACAAAAGAGCAGAGATGCAGAAAGGTGAAAGATAATAGAGGGTAGAAAAATGAGTGAAAACTAGTGAATGGGCAGAGCGAGAGGAAGGGAAAATGAGCAGAAATAAGGCACAAAAGAGCAGAGATGCAAAAAAGTGAAAGATAAAAGAGGGTAGAAAAACGAGTGAAAACAAGTGAAAGGGCAGAGCGAGAGGAAGGGAAAATGAGCAGAAATAAGGCACAAAAGAGCAGAGATGCAGAAAAGTGCAGAAAGGTGAAATATAAAAGAGGGTAGAAAAACGAGTGAAAGAGCAGAGTTAGAGGAAGGAGACAGAGGTCCACTGGACCACCAGGGATGAGGCGCAGGGAAACCTGCGGGTGGAGGAGGGCCTCGATCACCAACACTCGAGAGTGCAGGGGCAGGGGCATGCCTCACTTAATGGTGGAGCTGCGAGGGTAGGAGAGCAATTTCACTGACAATGAGTCAGTGGTCTTGCTCGCCTGTCCCCGCAGTGGCCGCCATTAAGTAGGGGTCGGGGAGGGCTGGACAGCTGGGAGGCGGGAGCGGGGAGGGAGCTGGATTGGCCGGTCGCGCTGGGGGGGTGGGGCCGCAGGGGCAGCAGCGGCGGGGAAAGGTAAAGGGAGGAAATAAGGGATAAAGAAAAAAGGGAAAATAGGCAGAAATAAGGCACAAAAGAGCAGAGATGCAGAAAGGTGAAAGATAATAGAGGGTAGAAAAACGAGTGAAAACTAGTGAAAGGGCAGAGCGAGAGGAAGGGAAAATGAGCAGAAATAAGGCACAAAAGAGCAGAGATGCAGAAAAGTGCAGAAAGGTGAAAGATAAAAAAGGGTAGAAAAATGAGTGAAAGAGCAGAGTTAGAGGAAGGAGACAGAGGTCCACTGGACCACCAGGGATGAGGCGCAGGGAAACCTGCGGGTGGAGGAGGGCCTCGATCACCAACACTCGAGAGTGCAGGGGCAGAGGCAGGCCTCACTTATTGGTGGAGCTGCGAGGGTGGGAGAGCAATTTCACTGACAATGAGTCAGTGGTCTTGCTCGCCTGTCCCCGCAGTGGCCGCCATTAAGTAGGGGTCGGGGAGGGCTGGACAGCTGGGAGGCGGGAGCGGGGAGGGGAGCTGTATTGGCCGGTCGCGCTGGGGGGGAGGGGCCGCGGGGGCAGCAGCGGCGGGGAAAGGTAAAGGGAGGAAATAAGGGATAAAGAAAAAAGGGAAAATAGGCAGAAATAAGGCACAAAAGAGCAGAGATGCAGAAAGGTGAAAGATAAAAGAGGGTAGAAAAATGAGTGAAAGAGCAGAGTTAGAGGAAGGAGACAGAGGTCCACTGTACCACCAGGGATGAGGCGCAGGGAAACCTGCGGGTGGAGGAGGGCCTCGATCACCAACACTAGAGAGTGCAGGGGCAGAGGCAGGCCTCACTTAATGGTGGAGCTGCGAGGGTAGGAGAGCAATTTCACTGACAATGAGTCATTGGTCTTGCTCGCCTGTCCCCGCAGTGGCCGCCATTAAGTAGGGGTCGGGAAGGGCTGGACAGCTGGGAGGCGGGAGGGGAGCTGGATTGGCCGGTCGCGCTGGGGGGGAGGGGCCGCAGGGGCAGCAGCGGCGGGGAAAGGTAAAGGGAGAGAATAAGGGATAAAGAAAAAAGGGAAAATAGGCAGAAATAAGGCACAAAAGAGCAGAGATGCAGAAAGGTGAAAGATAATAGAGGGTAGAAAAACGAGTGAAAACTAGTGAAAGGGCAGAGCGAGAGGAAGGGAAAATGAGCAGAAATAAGGCACAAAAGAACAGAGATGCAGAAAAGTGCAGAAAGGTGAAAGATAAAAGAGGGTAGAAAAACGAGTGAAAGAGCAGAGTTAGAGGAAGGAGACAGAGGTCCTCTGGACCACCAGGGATGAGGCGCAGGGAAACCTGCGGGTGGAGTAGGGCCTCGATCACCAACACTCGAGAGTGCAGGGGCAGGGGCAGGCCTCACTTAATGGTGGTGCTGCGAGGGTGGGAGAGCAATTTCACTGACAATGAGTCAGCGGTCTTGCTCACCTGTCCCCGCAGTGGCCGCCATTAAGTAGGGGTCGGGGAGGGCTGGACAGCTGGGAGGCGGGAGCGGGGAGGGGAGCTGGATTGGCCGGTCGCGCTGGGGGGAGGGGCCGCGGGGGCAGCAGCGGCGGGGAAAGGTAAAGGGAGGAAATAAGGGATAAAGAAAAAAGGGAAAATAGGCAGAAATAATGCACAAAAGAGCAGAGATGCAGAAAGGTGAAAGATAATAGAGGGTAGAAAAACGAGTGAAAGAGCAGAGTTAGAGGAAGGAGACAGAGGTCCACTGGACCACCAGGGATGAGGCGCAGGGAAACCTGCGGGTGGAGGAGGGCCTCGATCACCAACACTCGAGAGTGCAGGGGCAGGGGCAGGCCTCACTTAATGGTGGAGCTGCGAGGGTAGGAGAGCAATTTCACTGACAATGAGTCATTGGTCTTGCTCGCCTGTCCACGCAATGGCCGCCATTAAATAGGGGTCGGGGAGGGCTGGACAGCTGGGAGGCGGGAGCGGGGAGGGGAGCTGGATTGGCCGGTCGCGCTGGGGGGGAGGGGCCGCAGGGGCAGCAGCGGCGGGGAAAGGTAAAGGGAGGAAATAAGGGATAAAGAAAAAAGGGAAAATAGGCAGAAATAAGGCACAAAAGAGCAGAGATGCAGAAAGGTGAAAGATAATAGAGGGTAGAAAAACGAGTGAAAACTAGTGAAAGGGCAGAGCGAGAGGAAGGGAAAATGAGCAGAAATAAGGCACAAAAGAACAGAGATGCAGAAAAGTGCAGAAAGGTGAAAGATAAAAGAGGGTAGAAAAACGAGTGAAAGAGCAGAGTTAGAGGAAGGAGACAGAGGTCCACTGGACCACCAGGGATGAGGCGCAGGGAAACCTGCGGGTGGTGGAGGGCCTCGATCACCAACACTCGAGAGTGCAGGGGCAGGGGCAGGCCTCACTTAATGGTGGTGCTGCGAGGGTGGGAGAGCAATTTCACTGACAATGAGTCAGTGGTCTTGCTCACCTGTCCCCGCAGTGGCCGCCATTAAGTAGGGGTCGGGGAGGGCTGGACAGCTGGGAGGCGGGAGCGGGGAGGGGAGCTGGATTGGCCGGTCGCGCCGGGGGGGAGGGGCCGCGGGGGCAGCAGCGGCGGGGAAAGGTAAAGGGAGGAAATAAGGGATAAAGAAAAAAGGGAAAATAGGCAGAAATAATGCACAAAAGAGCAGAGATGCAGAAAGGTGAAAGATAATAGAGGGTAGAAAAACGAGTGAAAACTAGTGAAAGGGCAGAGCGAGAGGAAGGGAAAATGAGCAGAAATAAGGCACAAAATAGCAGAGATGCAGAAAAGTGCAGAAAGGTGAAAGATAAAAGAGGGTAGAAAAACGAGTGAAAACAAGTGAAAGGGCAGAGCGAGAGGAAGGGAAAATGAGCAGAAATAAGGCACAAAAGAGCAGAGATGCAGAAAAGTGCAGAAAGGTGAAAGATAAAAAAGGGTAGAAAAACGAGTGAGAGAGCAGAGTTAGAGGAAGGAGACAGAGGTCCACTGGACCACCAGGGATGAGGCGCAGGGAAACCTGCGGGTGGAGGAGGGCCTCGATCACCAACACTCGAGAGTGCAGGGGCAGAGGCAGGCCTCAGTTAATGGTGGAGCTGCGAGGGTGGGAGAGCAATTTCACTGACAATGAGTCAGTGGTCTTCCTCGCCTGTCCCCGCAGTGGCCGCCATTAAGTAGGGGTCGGGGAGGGCTGGACAGCTGGGAGGCGGGAGCGAGGAGGGGAGCTGGATTGGCCGGTTGCACTGGGGGGGAGGGGCCGCGGGGGCAGCAGCGGCGGGGAAAGGTAAAGGGAGGAAATAAGGGATAAAAAAAAAAGGGAAAATAGGCAGAAATAAGGCACAAAAGAGCAGAGATGCAGAAAGGTGAAAGATAAAAGAGGGTAGAAAAACGCAGTGAAAACTAGTGAAAGGGCAGAGCGAGAGGAAGGGAAAATGAGCAGAAATAAGGCACAAAAGAGCAGAGATGCAGAAAAGTGCAGAAAGGTGAAAGATAAAAGAGGGTAGAAAAACGAGTGAAAGAGCAGAGTTAGAGGAAGGAGACAGAGGTCCACTGGACCACCATGGATGAGGCGCAGGGAAACCTGCGGGTGGAGGAGGGCCTCGATCACCAACACTCGAGAGTGCAGGGGCAGGCCTCACTTAATGGTGGAGCTGCGAGGGTGGGAGTGCAATTTCACTGACAATGAGTCAGTGGTCTTGCTCGCCTGTCCCCGCAGTGGCCGCCATTAAGTAGGGGTCGGGGAGGGCTGGACAGCTGGGAGGCGGGAGCGGGGAGGGGAGCTGGATTGGCCGGTTGCGCTGGGGGGGAGGGGCCGCGGGGGCAGCAGCGGCGGGGAAAGGTAAAGGGAGGAAATAAGGGATAAAGAAAAAAGGGAAAATAGGCAGAAATAATGCACAAAAGAGCAGAGATGCAGAAAGGTGAAAGATAATAGAGGGTAGAAAAACGAGTGAAAGAGCAGAGTTAGAGGAAGGAGACAGAGGTCCACTGGACCACCAGGGATGAGGCGCAGGGAAACCTGCGGGTGGAGGAGGGCCTCGATCACCAACACTCGAGAGTGCAGGGGCAGGGGCAGGCCTCACTTAATGGTGGAGCTGCGAGGGTAGGAGAGCAATTTCACTGACAATGAGTCAGTGGTCTTGCTCACCTGTCCCCGCAGTGGCCGCCATTAAGTAGGGGTCGAGGAGGGCTGGACAGCTGGGAGGCGGGAGCGGGGAGGGGAGCTGGATTGGCCGGTCGCGCTGGGGGAGGGGCCGCGGGGGCAGCAGCGGCGGGGAAAGGTAAAGGGAGGAAATAAGGGATAAAGAAAAAAGGGAAAATAGGCAGAAATAATGCACAAAAGAGCAGAGATGCAGAAAGGTGAAAGATAATAGAGGGTAGAAAAACGAGTGAAAGAGCAGAGTTAGAGGAAGGAGACAGAGGTCCACTGGACCACCAGGGATGAGGCGCAGGGAAACCTGCGGGTGGAGGAGGGCCTCGATCACCAACACTCGAGAGTGCAGGGGCAGGCCTCACTTAATGGTGGAGCTGCGAGGGTAGGAGAGCAATTTCACTGACAATGAGTCATTGGTCTTGCTCGCCTGTCCACGCAGTGGCCGCCATTAAATAGGGGTCGGGGAGGGCTGGACAGCTGGGAGGCGGGAGCGGGGAGGGAGCTGGATTGGCCGGTCGCGCTGGGGGGAGGGGCCGCAGGGGCAGCAGCGGCGGGGAAAGGTAAAGGGAGGAAATAAGGGATAAAGAAAAAAGGGAAAATAGGCAGAAATAAGGCACAAAAGAGCAGAGATGCAGAAAGGTGAAAGATAATAGAGGGTAGAAAAGCGAGTGAAAACTAGTGAAAGGGCAGAGCGAGAGGAAGGGAAAATGAGCAGAAATAAGGCACAAAAGAACAGAGATGCAGAAAAGTGCAGAAAGGTGAAAGATAAAAGAGGGTAGAAAAACGAGTGAAAGAGCAGAGTTAGAGGAAGGAGACAGAGGTCCACTGGACCACCAGGGATGAGGCGCAGGGAAACCTGCGGGTGGTGGAGGGCCTCGATCACCAACACTCGAGAGTGCAGGGGCAGGCCTCACTTAATGGTGGTGCTGCGAGGGTGGGAGAGCAATTTCACTGACAATGAGTCAGTGGTCTTGCTCACCTGTCCCCGCAGTGGCCGCCATTAAGTAGGGGTCGGGGAGGGCTGGACAGCTGGGAGGCGGGAGCGGGGAGGGAGCTGGATTGGCCGGTCGCGCCGGGGGGGAGGGGCCGCGGGGGCAGCAGCGGCGGGGAAAGGTAAAGGGAGGAAATAAGGGATAAAGAAAAAAGGGAAAATAGGCAGAAATAATGCACAAAAGAGCAGAGATGCAGAAAGGTGAAAGATAATAGAGGGTAGAAAAACGAGTGAAAACTAGTGAAAGGGCAGAGCGAGAGGAAGGGAAAATGAGCAGAAATAAGGCACAAAATAGCAGAGATGCAGAAAAGTGCAGAAAGGTGAAAGATAAAAGAGGGTAGAAAAGCGAGTGAAAACAAGTGAAAGGGCAGAGCGAGAGGAAGGGAAAATGAGCAGAAATAAGGCACAAAAGAGCAGAGATGCAGAAAAGTGCAGAAAGGTGAAAGATAAAAAAGGGTAGAAAAATGAGTGAGAGAGCAGAGTTAGAGGAAGGAGACAGAGGTCCACTGGACCACCAGGGATGAGGCGCAGGGAAACCTGCGGGTGGAGGAGGGCCTCGATCACCAACACTCGAGAGTGCAGGGGCAGAGGCAGGCCTCACTTAATGGTGGAGCTGCGAGGGTGGGAGAGCAATTTCACTGACAATGAGTCAGTGGTCTTCCTCGCCTGTCCCCGCAGTGGCCGCCATTAAGTAGGGGTCGGGGAGGGCTGGACAGCTGGGAGGCGGGAGCGAGGAGGGGAGCTGGATTGGCCGGTCGCACTGGGGGGGAGGGGCCACGGGGGCAGCAGCGGCGGGGAAAGGTAAAGGGAGGAAATAAGGGATAAAAAAAAAGGGAAAATAGGCAGAAATAAGGCACAAAAGAGCAGAGATGCAGAAAGGTGAAAGATAAAAGAGGGTAGAAAAACGAGTGAAAACTAGTGAAAGGGCAGAGCGAGAGGAAGGGAAAATGAGCAGAAATAAGGCACAAAAGAGCAGAGATGCAGAAAAGTGCAGAAAGGTGAAAGATAAAAGAGGGTAGAAAAACGAGTGAAAGAGCAGAGTTAGAGGAAGGAGACAGAGGTCCACTGGACCACCAGGGATGAGGCGCAGGGAAACCTGCGGGTGGAGGAGGGCCTCGATCACCAACACTCGAGAGTGCAGGGGCAGGCCTCACTTAATGGTGGAGCTGCGAGGGTGGGAGAGCAATTTCACAGACAATGAGTCAGTGGTCTTGCTCGCCGGTCCCCGCAGTGGCCGCCATTAAGTAGGGGTCGGGGAGGGCTGGACAGCTGGGAGGCGGGAGCGGGGAGGGGAGCTGGATTGGCCGGTCACGCTGGGGGGGAGGGGCCGCGGGGGCAGCAGCGGCGGGGAAAGGTAAAGGGAGGAAATATGGGATAAAGAAAAAAGGGAAAATAGGCAGAAATAAGGCACAAAAGAGCAGAGATGCAGAAAGGTGAAAGATAATAGAGGGTAGAAAAACGAGTGAAAACTAGTGAATGGGCAGAGCGAGAGGAAGGGAAAATGAGCAGAAATAAGGCACAAAAGAGCAGAGATGCAGAAAAGTGCAGAAAGGTGAAAGATAAAAGAGGGTAGAAAAACGAGTGAAAACAAATGAAAGGGCAGAGCGAGAGGAAGGGAAAATGAGCAGAAATAAGGCACAAAAGAGCAGAGATGCAGAAAAGTGCAGAAAGGTGAAAGATAAAAAAGGGTAGAAAAATGAGTGAAAGAGCAGAGTTAGAGGAAGGAGACAGAGGTCCACTGGACCACCAGGGATGAGAAGCAGGGAAACCTGCGGGTGGAGGAGGGCCTCGATCACCAACACTCGAGAGTGCAGGGGCAGAGGCAGGCCTCACTTAATGGTGGAGCTGCGAGGGTGGGAGTGCAATTTCACTGACAATGAGTCAGTGGTCTTGCTCGCCTGTCCCCGCAGTGGCCGCCATTAAGTAGGGGTCGAGGAGGGCTGGACAGCTGGGAGGCGGGAGCGGGGAGGGGAGCTGGATTGGCCGGTTGCGCTGGGGGCAGGGGCCGCGGGGGCAGCAGCGGCGGGGAAAGGTAAAGGGAGGAAATAAGGGATAAAGAAAAAAGGGAAAATAGGCAGAAATAAGGCACAAAAGAGCAGAGATGCAGAAAGGTGAAAGATAATAGAGGGTAGAAAAACGAGTGAAAACTAGTGAAAGGGCAGAGCGAGAGGAAGGGAAAATGAGCAGAAATAAGGCACAAAAGAGCAGAGATGCAGAAAAGTGCAGAAAGGTGAAAGATAAAAAAGGGTAGAAAAATGAGTGAAAGAGCAGAGTTAGAGGAAGGAGACAGAGGTCCACTGGACCACCAGGGATGAGGCGCAGGGAAACCTGCGGGTGGAGGAGGGCCTCGATCACCAACACTCGAGAGTGCAGGGGCAGAGGCAGGCCTCACTTAATGGGTGGAGCTGCGAGGGTGGGAGAGCAATTTCACTGACAATGAGTCAGTGGTCTTGCTCGCCTGTCCCCGCAGTGGCCGCCATTAAGTAGGGGTCGGGGAGGGCTGGACAGCTGGGAGGTGGGAGCGGGGAGCGGAGCTGTATTGGCCGGTCGCGCTGGGGGGGAGGGGCCGCGGGGGCAGCAGCGGCGGGGAAAGGTAAAGGGAGGAAATAAGGGATAAAGAAAAAAGGGAAAATAGGCAGAAATAAGGCACAAAAGAGCAGAGATGCAGAAAGGTGAAAGATAAAAGAGGGTAGAAAAATGAGTGAAAACTAGTGAAAGGGCAGAGCGAGAGGAAGGGAAAATGAGCAGAAATAAGGCACAAAAGAGCAGAGATGCAGAAAAGTGCAGAAAGGTGAAAGATAAAAGAGGGTAGAAAAACGAGTGAAAGAGCAGAGTTAGAGGAAGGAGACAGAGGTCCACTGGACCACCAGGGATGAGGCGCAGGGAAACCTGCGGGTGGAGGAGGGCCTCGATCACCAACACTCGAGAGTGCAGGGGCAGGGGCAGGCCTCACTTAATGGTGGAGCTGCGAGGGTAGGAGAGCAATTTCACTGACAATGAGTCAGTGGTCTTGCTCGCCTGTCCCCGCAGTGGCCGCCATTAAGTAGGGGTCGAGGAGGGCTGGACAGCTGGGAGGCGGGAGCGGGGAGGGGAGCTGGATTGGCCGGTCGCGCTGGGGGAGGGGCCGCAGGGGCAGCAGCGGCGGGGAAAGGTAAAGGGAGGAAATAAGGGATAAAGAAAAAAGGGAAAATAGGCAGAAATAAGGCACAAAAGAGCAGAGATGCAGAAAGGTGAAAGATAATAGAGGGTAGAAAAACGAGTGAAAACTAGTGAAAGGGCAGAGCGAGAGGAAGGGAAAATGAGCAGAAATAAGGCACAAAAGAACAGAGATGCAGAAAAGTGCAGAAAGGTGAAAGATAAAAGAGGGTAGAAAAACGAGTGAAAGAGCAGAGTTAGAGGAAGGAGACAGAGGTCCACTGGACCACCAGGGATGAGAAGCAGGAAACCTGCGGGTGGAGGAGGGCCTCGATCACCAACACTCGAGAGTGCAGGGGCAGAGGCAGGCCTCACTTAATGGTGGAGCTGCGAGGGTGGGAGTGCAATTTCACTGACAATGAGTCAGTGGTCTTGCTCGCCTGTCCCCGCAGTGGCCGCCATTAAGTAGGGGTCGGGGAGGGCTGGACAGCTGGGAGGCGGGAGCGGGGAGGGGAGCTGGATTGGCCGGTTGCGCTGGGGGGGAGGGGCCGCGGGGGCAGCAGCAGCGGGGAAAGGTAAAGAGAGGAAATAAGGGATAAAGAAAAAAGGGAAAATAGGCAGAAATAAGGCACAAAAGAGCAGAGATGCAGAAAGGTGAAAGATAATAGAGGGTAGAAAAACGAGTGAAAACTAGTGAAAGGGCAGAGCGAGAGGAAGGGAAAATGAGCAGAAATAAGGCACAAAAGAGCAGAGATGCAGAAAAGTGCAGAAAGGTGAAAGATAAAAAAGGGTAGAAAAATGAGTGAAAGAGCAGAGTTAGAGGAAGGAGACAGAGGTCCACTGGACCACCAGGGATGAGGCGCAGGGAAACCTGCGGGTGGAGGAGGGCCTCGATCACCAAAACTCGAGAGTGCAGGGGCAGAGGCAGGCCTCACTTAATGGTGGAGCTGCGAGGGTGGGAGAGCAATTTCACTGACAATGAGTCAGTGGTCTTTCTCGCCTGTCCCCGCAGTGGCCGCCATTAAGTAGGGGTCGGGGAGGGCTGGACAGCTGGGAGGCGGGAGCGGGGAGGGGAGCTGTATTGGCCGGTCGCGCTTGGGGGGAGGGGCCGCGGGGGCAGCAGCGGCGGGGAAAGGTAAAGGGAGGAAATAAGGGATAAAGAAAAAAGGGAAAATAGGCAGAAATAAGGCACAAAAGAGCAGAGATGCAGAAAGGTGAAAGATAAAAGAGGGTAGAAAAATGAGTGAAAACTAATGAAAGGGCAGAGCGAGAGGAAGGGAAAATGAGCAGAAATAAGGCACAAAAGAGCAGAGATGCAGAAAAGTGCAGAAAGGTGAAAGATAAAAGAGGGTAGAAAAACGAGTGAAAGAGCAGAGTTAGAGGAAGGAGACAGAGGTCCACTGGACCACCAGGG
Source organism: Calotriton arnoldi (assembly GCA_963921515.1). Taxonomy (NCBI): domain Eukaryota; kingdom Metazoa; phylum Chordata; class Amphibia; order Caudata; family Salamandridae; genus Calotriton; species Calotriton arnoldi. Next base: position 1,919,522 of record CAWUFW010002747.1, on the reverse strand, counting down.
ATGAGGCGCAGGGAAACCTGCGGGTGGAGGAGGGCCTCGATCACCAACACTCGAGAGTGCAGGGGCAGGGGCAGGCCTCACTTAATGGTGGAGCTGCGAGGGTAGGAGAGCAATTTCACTGACAATGAGTCAGTGGTCTTGCTCGCCTGTCCCCGCAGTGGCCGCCATTAAGTAGGGGTCGAGGAGGGCTGGACAGCTGGGAGGCGGGAGCGGGGAGGGGAGCTGGATTGGCCGGTCGCGCTGGGGGGAGGGGCCGCAGGGGCAGCAGCGGCGGGGAAAGGTAAAGGGAGGAAATAAGGGATAAAGAAAAAAGGGAAAATAGGCAGAAATAAGGCACAAAAGAGCAGAGATGCAGAAAGGTGAAAGATAATAGAGGGTAGAAAAACGAGTGAAAACTAGTGAAAGGGCAGAGCGAGAGGAAGGGAAAATGAGCAGAAATAAGGCACAAAAGAACAGAGATGCAGAAAAGTGCAGAAAGGTGAAAGATAAAAGAGGGTAGAAAAACGAGTGAAAGAGCAGAGTTAGAGGAAGGAGACAGAGGTCCACTGGACCACCAGGGGATGAGGCGCAGGGAAACCTGCGGGTGGAGGAGGGCCTCGATCACCAACACTCGAGAGTGCAGGGGCAGGGGCAGGCCTCACTTAATGGTGGAGCTGCGAGGGTGGGAGAGCAATTTCACTGACAATGAGTCAGTGGTCTTGCTCACCTGTACTCGCAGTGGCCGCCATTAAGTAGGGGTCGGGGAGGGCTGGACAGCTGGGAGGCGGGAGCGGGGAGGGGAGCTGGATTGGCCGGTTGCGCTGGGGGGAGGGGCCGCGGGGCAGCAGCGGCGGGGAAAGGTAAAGGGAGGAAATAAGGGATAAAGAAAAAGGGAAAATAGGCAGAAATAATGCACAAAAGAGCAGAGATGCAGAAAGGTGAAAGATAATAGAGGGTAGAAAAACGAGTGAAAACTAGTGAAAGGGCAGAGCGAGAGGAAGGGAAAATGAGCAGAAATAAGGCACAAAAGAGCAGAGATGCAGAAAAGTGCAGAAAGGTGAAAGACAAAAGAGGGTAGAAAAACGAGTGAAAACAAGTGAAAGGGCAGAGCGAGAGGAAGGGAAAATGAGCAGAAATAAGGCACAAAAGAGCAGAGATGCAGAAAAGTGCAGAAAGGTGAAAGATAAAAAGGGTAGAAAAACGAGTGAGAGAGCAGAGTTAGAGGAAGGAGACAGAGGTCCACTGGACCACCAGGAATGAGGCGCAGGAAACCTGCGGGTGGAGGAGGGCCTCGATCACCAACACTCGAGAGTGCAGGGGCAGAGGCAGGCCTCACTTAATGGTGGAGCTGCGAGGGTGGGAGAGCAATTTCACTGACAATGAGTCAGTGGTCTTGCTCGCCTGTCCCCGCAGTGGCCGCCATTAAGTAGGGGTCGGGGAGGGCTGGACAGCTGGGAGGCGGGAGCGGGGAGGGGAGCTGGATTGGCCGGTCGCGCTGGGGGAGGGGCCGCGGGGGCAGCAGCGGCGGGGAAAGGTAAAGGGAGGAAATAAGGGATAAAGAAAAAGGGAAAATAGGCAGAAATAATGCACAAAAGAGCAGAGATGCAGAAAGGTGAAAGATAATAGAGGGTAGAAAAACGAGTGAAAACTAGTGAAAGGGCAGAGCGAGAGGAAGGGAAAATGAGCAGAAATAAGGCACAAAAGAGCAGAGATGCAGAAAAGTGCAGAAAGGTGAAAGACAAAAGAGGGTAGAAAAACGAGTGAAAACAAGTGAAAGGGCAGAGCGAGAGGAAGGGAAAATGAGCAGAAATAAGGCACAAAAGAGCAGAGATGCAGAAAAGTGCAGAAAGGTGAAAGATAAAAAGGGTAGAAAAACGAGTGAGAGAGCAGAGTTAGAGGAAGGAGACAGAGGTCCACTGGACCACCAGGAATGAGGCGCAGGAAACCTGCGGGTGGAGGAGGGCCTCGATCACCAACACTCGAGAGTGCAGGGGCAGAGGCAGGCCTCACTTAATGGTGGAGCTGCGAGGGTGGGAGAGCAATTTCACTGACAATGAGTCAGTGGTCTTGCTCGCCTGTCCCCGCAGTGGCCGCCATTAAGTAGGGGTCGGGAGGGCTGGACAGCTGGGAGGCGGGAGCGAGGAGGGGAGCTGGATTGGCCGGTCGCACTGGGGGAGGGGCCGCGGGGGCAGCAGCGGCGGGGAAAGGTAAAGGGAGGAAATAAAGGATAAAAAAAAAAGGGAAAATAGGCAGAAATAAGGCACAAAAGAGCAGAGATGCAGAAAGGTGAAAGATAAAAGAGGGTAGAAAAACGAGTGAAAACTAGTGAAAGGGCAGAGCGAGAGGAAGGGAAAATGAGCAGAAATAAGGCACAAAAGAGCAGAGATGCAGAAAAGTGCAGAAAGGTGAAAGATAAAAGAAGGTAGAAAAACGAGTGAAAGAGCAGAGTTAGAGGAAGGAGACAGAGGTCCTCTGGACCACCAGGGATGAGGCGCAGGGAAACCTGCGGGTGGAGGAGGGCCTCGATCACCAACACTCGAGAGTGCAGGGGCAGGCCTCACTTAATGGTGGAGCTGCGAGGGTGGGAGAGCAATTTCACAGACAATGAGTCAGTGGTCTTGCTCGCCTGTCCCCGCAGTGGCCGCCATTAAGTAGGGGTCGGGGAGGGCTGGACAGCTGGGAGGCGGGAGCGGGGAGGGGAGCTGGATTGGCCGGTCGCGCTGGGGGGGAGGGGCCGCGATGGCAGCAGCGGCGGGGAAAGGTAAAGGGAGGAAATATGGGATAAAGAAAAAAGGGAAAATAGGCAGAAATAAGGCACAAAAGAGCAGAGATGCAGAAAGGTGAAAGATAATAGAGGGTAGAAAACGCAGTGAAAACTAGTGAATGGGCAGAGCGAGAGGAAGGGAAAATGAGCAGAAATAAGGCACAAAAGAGCAGAGATGCAGAAAAGTGCAGAAAGGTGAAAGATAAAAGAGGGTAGAAAAACGAGTGAAAACAAGTGAAAGGGCAGAGCGAGAGGAAGGGAAAATGAGCAGAAATAAGGCACAAAAGAGCAGAGATGCAGAAAAGTGCAGAAAGGTGAAAGATAAAAAGGGTAGAAAAATGAGTGAAAGAGCAGAGTTAGAGGAAGGAGACAGAGGTCCACTGGACCACCAGGGATGAGGCGCAGGGAAACCTGCGGGTGGAGGAGGGCCTCGATCACCAACACTCGAGAGTGCAGGGGCAGAGGCAGGCCTCACTTAATGGTGGAGCTGCGAGGGTGGGAGAGCAATTTCACTGACAATGAGTCAGTGGTCTTGCTCGCCTGTCCCCGCAGTGGCCGCCATTAAGTAGGGGTCGGGGAGGGCTGGACAGCTGGGAGGCGGGAGCGGGAGGGGAGCTGGATTGGCCGGTCGCGCTGGGGGAGGGGCCGCGGGGCAGCAGCAGCGGGGAAAGGTAAAGGGAGGAAATAAGGGATAAAGAAAAAAGGGAAAATAGGCAGAAATAAGGCACAAAAGAGCAGAGATGCAGAAAGGTGAAAGATAAAAGAGGGTAGAAAAATGAGTGAAAACTAGTGAAAAGGCAGAGCGAGAGGAAGGGAAAATGAGCAGAAATAAGGCACAAAAGAGCAGAGATGCAGAAAAGTGCAGAAAGGTGAAAGATAAAAGAGGGTAGAAAAACGAGTGAAAGAGCAGAGTTAGAGGAAGGAGACAGAGGTCCACTGGACCACCAGGGATGAGGCGCAGGGAAACCTGTGGGTGGAGGATGGCCTCGATCACCAACACTCGAGAGTGCAGAGGCAGGGGCAGGCCTCACTTAATGGTGGAGCTGCGAGGGTAGGAGAGCAATTTCACTGACAATGAGTCAGTGGTCTTGCTCGCCTGTCCCCGCAGTGGCCGCCATTAAGTAGGGGTCGGGGAGGGCTGGACAGCTGGGAGGTGGGAGCGGGGAGGGGAGCTGGATTGGCCGGTCGCGCTGGGGGGGAGGGGCCGCAGGGGCAGCAGCGGCGGGGAAAGGTAAAGGGAGGAAATAAGGGATAAAGAAAAAAGGGAAAATAGGCAGAAATAAGGCACAAAAGAGCAGAGATGCAGAAAGGTGAAAGATAATAGAGGGTAGAAAAACGAGTGAAAACTAGTGAAAGGGCAGAGCGAGAGGAAGGGAAAATGAGCAGAAATAAGGCACAAAAGAGCAGAGATGCAGAAAAGTGCAGAAAGGTGAAAGATAAAAAAGGGTAGAAAAATGAGTGAAAGAGCAGAGTTAGAGGAAGGAGACAGAGGTCCACTGGACCACCAGGGATGAGGCACAGGGAAACCTGCGGGTGGAGGAGGGCCTCGATCACCAACACTCGAGAGTGCAGGGGCAGAGGCAGGCCTCACTTAATGGTGGAGCTGCGAGGGTGGGAGAGCAATTTCACTGACAATGAGTCAGTGGTCTTGCTCGCCTGTCCCCGCAGTGGCCGCCATTAAGTAGGGGTCGAGGAGGGCTGGACAGCTGGGAGGCGGGAGCGGGGAGGGGAGCTGGATTGGCCGTTCGCGCTGGGGGGAGGGGCCGCGGGGGCAGCAGCGGCGGGGAAAGGTAAAGGGAGGAAATAAGGGATAAAGAAAAAAGGGAAAATAGGCAGAAATAAGGCACAAAAGAGCAGAGATGCAGAAAGGTGAAAGATAAAAGAGGGTAGAAAAATGAGTGAAAACTAGTGAAAGGGCAGAGCGAGAGGAAGGGAAAATGAGCAGAAATAAGGCACAAAAGAGCAGAGATGCAGAAAAGTGCAGAAAGGTGAAAGATAAAAGAGGGTAGAAAAACGAGTGAAAGAGCAGAGTTAGAGGAAGGAGACAGAGGTCCACTGGACCACCAGGGATGAGGCGCAGGGAAACCTGCGGGTGGAGGAGGGCCTCGATCACCAACACTCGAGAGTGCAGGGGCAGGGGCAGGCCTCACTTAATGGTGGAGCTGCGAGGGTAGGAGAGCAATTTCACTGACAATGAGTCAGTGGTCTTGCTCGCCTGTCTCCGCAGTGGCCGCCATTAAGTAGGGGTCGGGGAGGGCTGGACAGCTGGGAGGCGGGAGCGGGGAGGGGAGCTGGATTGGCCGGTCGCGCTGGGGGGAGGGGCCGCAGGGGCAGCAGCGGCGGGGAAAGGTAAAGGGAGGAAATAAGGGATAAAGAAAAAAGGGAAAATAGGCAGAAATAAGGCACAAAAGAGCAGAGATGCAGAAAGGTGAAAGATAATAGAGGGTAGAAAAACGAGTGAAAACTAGTGAAAGGGCAGAGTGAGAGGAAGGGAAAATGAGCAGAAATAAGGCACAAAAGAACAGAGATGCAGAAAAGTGCAGAAAGGTGAAAGATAAAAGAGGGTAGAAAAACGAGTGAAAGAGCAGAGTTAGAGGAAGGAGACAGAGGTCCACTGGACCACCAGGGATGAGGCGCAGGGAAACCTGCGGGTGGAGGAGGGCCTCGATCACCAACACTCGAGAGTGCAGGGGCAGGGGCAGGCCTCACTTAATGGTGGAGCTGCGAGGGTGGGAGAACAATTTCACTGACAATGAGTCAGTGGTCTTGCTCACCTGTCCCCGCAGTAGCCGCCATTAAGTAGGGGTCGGGAGGGCTGGACAGCTGGGAGGCGGGAGCGGGGAGGGAAGCTGGATTGGCCGGTTGCGCTGGGGGGGAGGGGCCGTGGGGGCAGCAGCGGCGGGGAAAGGTAAAGGGAGGAAATAAGGGATAAAGAAAAAAAGGGAAAATAGGCAGAAATAATGCACAAAAGAGCAGAGATGCAGAAAGGTGAAAGATAATAGAGGGTAGAAAAACGAGTGAAAACTAGTGAAAGGGCAGAGCGAGAGGAAGGGAAAATGAGCAGAAATAAGGCACAAAAGAGCAGAGATGCAGAAAAGTGCAGAAAGGTGAAAGATAAAAGAGGGTAGAAAAAGCGAGTGAAAACAAGTGAAAGGGCAGAGCGAGAGGAAGGGAAAATGAGCAGAAATAAGGCACAAAAGAGCAGAGAGATGCAGAAAAGTGCAGAAAGGTGAAAGATAAAAAAGGGTAGAAAAACGAGTGAGAGAGCAGAGTTAGAGGAAGGAGACAGAGGTCCACTGGACCACCAGGGATGAGGCACAGGGAAACCTGCGGGTGGAGGAGGGCCTCGATCACCAACACTCGAGAGTGCAGGGGCAGGGGCAGGCCTCACTTAATGGTGGAGCTGCGAGGGTGGGAGAGCAATTTCACTGACAATGAGTCAATGGTCTTGCTCCGATAAATAAGGACTCCACCAAAGGAGTGGGTTGCAGGGAGTGCCATATTGAATGAGAGACTTTCACAATCAAGGATGATGTTGGGTTCAACCTTACATTTAATCGTGCTTTTATGGATTGTGGCAATGCCTCCTCCTTTCCTTATATTGCGGTCATTCCGCTTAATGGTAAAGCCTGGGGGCAGAGTTTGTACCAGGTCAGGTTCTGATGCACTATGTAACCAGGTTTCCGTAAGTAATAGTGCATCTGGGTCTTCGTCTTCAAGGAGCATCCTAATCTCCAGGGAGTGTTTAGGTAAGGATCGACAGTTGAGGAGGAACACTTTAGATGTATGATGGTCCTGGACTTCAGAGCGCATATCCAGCTGCGAGCAAAAACTGAACGTGCACTGAGAGCATCCCTGCTCTTTACTAAATGGAGGCAGTATATATTGGCAGAGTTTGTTATTTGGTTTGTTTAGCATTAATATCTCCTGGAGCGAGAAGACAATTCTATCTAATAGTGGGGGGCAGGGGTTTTGGCCCCTGGTACCGGCTGGTCGCGGACGGGCGCAGACGGGCTTGCCTTAGGCGTGCCTTCGGCGTAACAGCTGCGAGCCCGCTTCACGCGTCCGCTGCACGTCCGTGCTGCCATTCGTCCTATGTAGAGGTAGACCCAGAAGCTTGCTGTGGCTCTGCCTCCGACCTGCCTCCACTCCCTCCACTCAACCGGAAGACCGTGGTGGACCGGGGAGCGAGTGGGTTCAGGCGTCAACAACTAAGGCAAGTGTAAATAGCAGTAAGCAAATAGCAATATGAACAACTAGCTAAAATACGATAATTTTAAAAAGCATTTAAAAACTCAGTTCTGACTTGCAGCGGTGCGGGCAGTCTACTTAATAGCTGCGCGTCCGCGCTGCCATCCATTCTATGTAGAGGTAGACCTGGAAGATTGCTGTGGCTCCACCTCCGACCCTCCTCCACTCCCTCCACTCAACCGGAAGACCGTGGTGGACCGGGGAGCGAGTGGGTACAGGCGTCAACAACTAAGGCAAGTGTAAATAGCGGTAAGCAAATAGCAATAAGAACAACTAGCTAAAATACGATAATTTTAAAAAGCATTTAAAAACTCAGTTCTGACTTGCAGCGGTGCGGGCAGTCTACTCAATCGCTCAATGTTTGTCATTAATTTGTTGAAGTAACTGTTCCAAATCAACACTTTGATGTCTTGCTTGTTTTGTTGCATTTTTCACCTATTTCTTGGCTATTGTAGTTAACTTTCAAATATTGCTTGTCCAAGAGGAGAGGATCATGGCTCAGTGGTCCAGAACTTTGGCTGCTTTGTGAACGCTCCTTAGCTATCTCAGCAGCACTTGTTTCTTCCTGTTCAATATCATCATTTAACATTTGCAAACAGTTTGGAAAGACTGAAAACTGAATACTGTCTTTCATAGCATTGAAGGAATCTTTGTAGCAGTCGTAGTCTCTGATTAAGAGCTTGAAGAGTTGTAGAAGTACCAAATAGAAAAACTCTCTTTTGTGTGGAATTTGGCAAGTAAGGGGTATATGTACAAGAACTGCCAGTAACTAATGCTAACGCTAGTTAGAGGCGGTGGGGCCGATTCACAGAACTAATCTGAGATAAAATCCTAAACTTACTACTTTTTGGTATTCACAGAAGGCATTTAGTAGTAGTAAAGTTAGGACTCCTAACTTTACTACTACTAAACTGAGACAAAATCCTAACTTTATGACTTTCGGTATTCACAAAAGGCATTTAGTAGTAGTAAAGTTAGGAGTCCTAACCTTACTACTACTAAATGTCTTCTGTGAATACCAAAAGTAGTAAGAGTTGTAGAAGTACCAAATAGAAAAACTCACTTTTGTGTGGAGTTTGGCAAGTAAGGGGTATATGTACAAGACCTGCCAGTAACTAATGCTAACGCTAGTTAAAGGCGGTGGGGCTGATTCACAGAACTAATCTGAGATAAAATCCTAAACGTACTACTTTCGGTATTCACAAAAGGCATTTAGTAGTAGTAAAGTTAGGACTCCTAACTTTACTACTTTCGGTATTCACAAAAGGCATTTAGTAGTAGTAAAGTTAGGAGTCCTAACTTTACTACTACTAAATGCCTTCTGTGAATACCAAAAGTAGTAAGCTTAGGATTTTATCTCAGTTTAGAAGTAGTAAAGTTAGGAGTCCTAACTTTACTACTACCAAATGCCTTCTGTGAATACCAAAAGTAGTAAGTTGAGGATTTTATCTCAGATTAGTTCTGTGAATCGGCCCCAGTGTTCTTAACGCGGCCTATCACCAAAAACTATCGCCCTGCTAGCGATGTATTTACAATACATCACTACATGGCGATAGTTTCAGGTAGCCGCGGTGAAAACTGCCGCTAACACTAGCGTGAAGGCGATAAAAATTCTGACGTTAGCATGCTCAAACTTACGAAAGGCCCATTAGCGGCAAAAAAACTCATGTTAGTCAGCTCAACGTGACTTTTTTTGCCTCTAGAGGAAACAATAGCCTATAAGTCCGCCTCAAATGAAAAATAGGAAAGAAAACCAATGGAATGCAGAATGGAGCAGCCAGGGCCAAGTGCAGCGCAGATCAACAACCCCCACCAAGCCCCCCAACAGCCAGGATGACCAGCCAGAGTCCCAGGGGAAGAGAAAATTCAGGGCTACAATCATGAAAAGAGGCGCATTGCTGGGCAAAACCAGTGATGCATCACTTATCATTGCGCACTCCTTGCAACACCATGGCAGCCAAAACCTTGAAAGCGCGGACAGTCCCCGGGGCCTGGAGGCCTCGCTGGGCCTGCTTCTGGGGCGAGGAGTGGGATGTGGAGGTGCTGTGGATTTGCTGGGCCATGGTAGTAGACATTGAGGCATCGGCGATTGCCCTTACCTGGTGGTGAAGTCTGCCAGGTCACAAGGAGACACGTTGCTTAAGTGTTTGAGAAGACCGCCTGGGGCCCCTTGGAGCTGTGAATGGTAGAGGCGCTCCTGCGCACCAATGTAGGGAGGTCTGCATCGCATACCATGTTCCATCACTACACCGTGGTTCACAGAGGAGATTACCAATGGTGGGCTGCGCCTATCTGCGTCACAGGCCGGAGGATGTTGCGCTGGCCGGATGCTGTAGAGGGTGAGGCCCCTGAGCTGCGCCGAACTTGTGTGGCAGGAGCACTGCAACTTTATGCCTAAGGGGCCCTGTTGCAACACCTGCATCGGGAGGTTCCCCAGCAGACTTGGCAGCAACTGCTGTACCAAGGCTTGTGAAATACCACCTGGCTGAGGCTCCTGCTGCCTGAGTCACAGATTTGGAGAGAGTGCAGTGGTTTGCACCACAGTATCAATGTCCAGGTGAGGAGAAGGTGCAATGCGTAGCGGAGGAGGCCCGGGGGTCGAGTCAGACCAGGCCTAGCACCTGTGGGTGACGCTGTGGCGGAAGAGCGTCGCCTTACTGCTTTCAAGCAGTGCAAAAAGAGGAAATATAACATGATGATGACTTTCTGATGTACTCATGCTATGTCTCCTTTGCGGGCAGGAGGGTGGGTGGGGCTTCTCTACTCACAGAGCAGGGCAGGGGTGGAGTGGTATGCCCACTCAAGTGTGCAATGACTGTTTGGTCGGCCCTCTCAGGCCACCCAAAGCTGTCATGCGCACATCCCTGTTCGAAATGCAGACTGCATTACAGCCTGCATGGAGAAAATGCCTACCCCTCCAGCCCCAGGCTGAGCGCCTTGTCACAGCACTCAAAACAATCACAATGCCACATTGGAGCATTGTGTTTGTCTTAGGGGAGGGAGCCTGGCTGCCTGCTTCCAGTTCCTGGAAGCAGACTCAGGAGAGCAGAAACACAGAAGATGCGGGACCTGGCCTGGATATAAGAATTAAAAAAATATATATTTACAACCCCCGCTCCCCCCTGCACCCCGCCCCCTCCAGAGTCCTTTCCCACATTTCCCGCCTCCCAGCTGTCCAGTCCCTCCTGCAGCACTACATAATGGTGGCCGCTGTGTGGCCATGCACAGCTGGCGTACCACTGGTGCGCCAAAGGCAAGCCCATCTGCATCCATTCGCCCCTGGACCACACCCAGCACCAAGGACCCTTCCTCTTGGACACTCCACTGCTATGACACCAGCACCCTCCTCGCCATCAACCCTGGACGCCACACCGCCTGCCATCTAGCAACACTGTAGAATTCTCTTGCACACTGCGGCTGTCGAAACTGCAAACGCACCTTCTGCCACATCAGGACACCAGCGCCTCCTGCTGCCCAGCTGACCAACAGCACAGCTGACTGGCCAACTGCATCCTCCTCAACGTGGGGGTCCCTCCACAAACACGCAACAGAAATCGGGGACCTCCTCGACACCACCTCTTCAGACATCGCCTTCTTCACTGAAACCTGGACCAACCTCTGCTCCGGACCGGATATCGCCATCACCATCCACAACGGCTATAAATTCACCCGCACGGATCACCCCGAGTGGCCAGGAGGAGGCATTGCCATTGTCTGAAAAAGCACACTCCAACTGACCACGCACTCTAATGACCCAACGGTGACCATGGAACACCTTCTCTTCCAGATCCGGACCAACCCCAACAACACCCTCCACAACACCCTCATCTACAGGACCCCCCGGCCGCGAACCCCCATTCACCGATGCCATTGTAGACCTCATCACTCCCGAGGCTTTCCCATCCACTGACTACATCCTACTCGGAGACCTCAAGTTCCACCTGGACAACCCCAGTGACCAGAACACCAACCCCTCCTGTGGAACCTCGCCAACATCAGACTCAAGCAGCTAGTCACTGCACCAACCCACATAGCCAGACACAAGCTCAAGCCTGTCTTCTCCACCAGCAGGAACTTTAACTACAGCCACACCACAGGACTCTCCTGTACCAACCATCATTATTTACATCACACCTTCACCTCGCCCACCGTACACCATCGCCATCATTGCCCCGTCACAGCTGGATCAAGGCCTCTGAAGAACTTCTCATCAACTCCCTCAGCACCACCACTCCCCCAATGCTTACAGAAGCCAACTTTGCAGCACGCAATCTGCACCAATGGATCTCCAACTGCGCTGACACCCTGGCACCCCTCAAGAAAATACCAGCCAAACAACACTCCAAGAAGGCCAACTGGTTCACTCCCACCCTCCACTAGTCCAGCCCCACCTGCAGACGTCTCGAGAGGAGATGGAGCCACAACATCTATCAACTCCGCAACACAGTCACTCTTGCACCGTGGAGCAAGGGTGCCTGCGTTGGCGCATGGCAGCCATTGTGCGCCAATGTAGGGGAATAAGACAGGGGGACTTATTCATGAGCCCCTTCTGACAGTTTCACCCCACCGGTGCATCATTTTCTTGACATACTTCCAGCGTGATTCTTGTACCACGTTGCACCGTATTTGCAAAGTGAGGCATATGCATGACCTTGTGAAGCCCTGTGCCACATTATACCTGCATAAGGTATGATGTATGCAGGGTGGGCGTTCGAACGCAACAAAGCCTTATAGGAGTGGCGCAGTGAAATCCATCAGATTTCACTGTAACAATTGTAGGACGCCACTGCTTCAGTACCTTACGCCTGCCTCATGGCAGGCGTAAGTGTGACGCAGTGCCACAGGGATAGGCTGGGCCCATGCATTGCTGGAATTGTGTCATGCTTGTGACACAACTGCAGCACTGCGTGCCTTTAGTGCTGACAGATATGTCATGATTCCAGAAGCATCTGTCATTAATTGCGACATGGAGCGCCGTACAGTGAATGCAGCTCATCCATGGTGTCGCAAGAAGGGGCGTCGTGAAAAGTGTTGCAACGCTGATTTGTCAAAGCGATGCAACACTTTCATGAACGAGACCCAGGAATGCACCCTATCTTATTGATGATGCGCATTCCTGCCCTGTAGTTTTGTTGCAGGGCAGTGCAGCAACATTTCTTGCAGCGCTTTCCAGCACCAAAACCTTCTGAAATGAAGCCCCGAGGGTTTGCACCATTTTTAAGACCAGCTATTTTCTGGTCTTAAAAAACTGCCTCTAACTGGAGTTAAAGGGAGTTTTTTTGGTTTTCCACCGTACAAGGAATTCCTTGTAAATATCGCAAAGTGGGGTTAGAGTCAGTTTTTGCCCAGGAACCCCTACCTTGCATCTAATTTTCGTTAAGTCCCGCTAACAGAAGCAGCAATCCTAAAAATTCACGTTTGCGCCGGAAAAGTGCCGCTATCTGCGGTTAGCGGCAACTTGTTAATACAGCGATTAAAAAAAAGCTGCCGTAAGGTCAAAAAATTGACGCTACGGCGGCATTAAGTCCTTGTACATATGCCCCTAAGTTTTCTGTGGTAAATTAGATTTTCTTTTGTGTGCCTGACCAAACAACCGTCATATCCAACTACTGCATCTTTCCCTTCTTTTTTGTTTTCTGTTACATTGCTTCTATAACTGTAGTGTTGATGTACTTCATAAAGACACATGTTTTCTAGATGTGGACTCCTTCTTGGATAGTATGTGTCCCATTTATTTGATTTCACTGTGTCTGTACTTTCCGGGGTGAAATCTACTAAGTACTGAATTTCCGATAAAGACTTCAGCACTCTATTTCACATTCTTGCTAGTCCTAGACTTACCCAAACAATTTCCCTTGACTTCGAGAACAAACTGGCCGAGTTCAACTGATCACAGCACTCATAGGACCCTATCTCTCTATGGGAAATCATTTTCAAGCTGAAGCTGTACAATTTCCTAGTTAAAGTCTTTTCTACTGAAATCTCCTCCCATATCTCCTTCATCTCTGATTTCTCTGATTCTGTAATACAAGAAGTGACTTAATGAGCATCAATGATGGTGTTGTCTGCAACAAAGTGTATATCCATATTAGCCTTCCATATTTTGAGAATACCAGGGTTATAGTCATTAATATACTTGGAGGCCTCTGTTCTTCTGCAGTTATAGGTGTTTTTCAGGGATTTTCATGTCAGTCTATGTCTGACCGCAGATAAAAAGCTGTTTACTCTTCCTTGGGAAATGACAGGTCATGGAAATCCAAAACCAACATCTTGTGTAAAATTTTCCTTTGCATCTGTATTTTTGACGACAGTACTCCCCACATCTATGTGTTTGAAAGCACATAACTTTGTGTCTCAGACCTTTTTTACTGCTGTCTTTCTTGATGGTGCATGTCACATATGAAAGAGAGTACAGACTCATCACTGTCTGTTCAAAATGTCGGTGCATCTTCTATCCATAACAGCATGAGACTATGAAGAGCACTCTTGCTTGGCACTCTTTATGCCAAAAGAAATCAGTTACTTCATCAAGAGCAGGATTCATTTTTTACAGATGAAAGACAGCATGGCTTCCAACCTGTGGCCAAAATATCTACAAACATTAGCAGGATCCAGGGAGGAAAATTCTCCTGCTGTCTTCACATTGATACACTTAATGTTTGAGTTTGCCTCTCTCAAAAATTCAAGCAGGTCATCCCACGCGTACTCTGCACAACTCAGTGTCATAAACCAAGTAGGTGCACCTAGGTTTCTCAACATATATTTCAGTTCACCATGACAACGATACCAATACTAATTGGTCCCACATTGGTACGCCATCAAATTAATCAAGTTGTACATCAAGTTGTTTTCCTTGCCATGAACTTTGTTAATGAATTCCTTTGCAGAGAGATTTTGTAGGTTAACTTCTGTCTTCACTACATGGTTTACCGCATATGATAGTCCAGACAAGTCACTCTCAAATAGAAGATGGAATAAGTATGGAATACATTGGCGAAATCTAGGATCCTCTGAATATAATCTGGTTGACCGGCATTCAGCTTATGGTATCATCATAGCATCCACCTGCTCTAGTGGGAAACAGTTGTAGAAAACAGTGAGCCTCTAACACGTTTATCCTTCATACTCTTGGGAGCTCCTTTTGCTTGTTTCATTTGAAAAAATAGCATTTCCAATGACTTCTTTAGAATGCAGGGGATGGATGCTTTAATGTTCATAAATTTCTTCTGATCTGCATACAACCACTTTTTCAATCTGTCTACTTGGATGATGTCATCAGTGATGTCATTTGAGATGTGATCAGTGATGTCATCAGTGATGTCACTGACCATGTCATGAATGATGTAATATGTGATGTGATCAGCAGTGCATTGCGGGGGCGCGAGTTATAGTTAGCTGAACGAACTATAACAGTGGAATTTCTATGGTTTTGTACGAGTGAAATGTCCAGCTAACTATAACGTCCCTGAAACCTATGGTTTTTTCAGTGAATTTCAAAGGTTTTTTTAATGATAATTTCTAACTATAACGTCCCTGAAACCTATGGTTTTTTCAGTGAATTTCTAAGGTTTTTTAAATGCTAATTTCTAACTATAACGTGCCTGAAACCTATGGTTTTTTCAGTGAATTTCAAACGTTTTTTAAATGCTACTTTCTAATTATAATGTACATTAAACCTATGGTTTTTTCAGTGATTTTAAATTATCATTCCATTCTCAACCTATTGAAAACAGCCAATATCGTCAGTTTTCCAATAATAGCTTCCGCAAAAAAATTTGCCACAAATGAGAGCGACAACTAACGCTAATAATATGCAGAGTAGGCGTTCCCGTGCAAAAATAACACAAAAACACCACTTCCCGATATTTACTGGTGTAAAGCAGGACGACTACCTACAGTGTGAAAGGGAGCCCAGCCCAGAACCACATCTGAAGACCAACACATGTCATAGAGCTACTGACCATGCAGCTCCGACACCCAAGAAGGCCACAACACCCACTACCATCAGCCTCAGGACCTCCCCCCAGACCACCCCCTCCCTACTACCACCAAGGCAGCGCAGAACAGGACAGCGGACCTTCCAAAACGGCATGGTCCCTCAGCCACACAATAGCTGAATCTTGGGAGAAAGTATGTGTGAAAGACGCAAGTCACCCATCAATAAAAATGCACACAATACCAAGTGTAGCGGTGATGTGGTGGACAGACCTCACTATGCAGAGCACAAACCTCTCCATGTGGACATATACTGCTGGTGCTTGTAGTGTTGTGGACAATAGACGCAACCATGTTACCTCAGGCAGTGGGGAAGATCTCGGTCATGTAGCTGTGTTGTCCCCCCCTGGAAGCGGAAGCGGAGTGTGCTGGTCCAACGTACGCCACTCCAGCGTAGGAGTATGAATAAATAGGCTGGGGCTCTGGGTGTGGTTCACTTGTGGGAAGGCCAAAGCGTCTGCCAGGGTGGCAGCCCTCACCCTGCCACGAGGCCTCTGCCGTGACCACCGGCCTCCTCGACACAGGCCCGCTGCGAACCCAGCAGCAGAGTTCTATCTGTACAGACTACTGCCTTCGATCTACACTGCGGACAGCAGGGCTCACAATTCAGATCGAGTCGCGATTGCAGATGATGCACTCTAGTAGGGAAGAGACATTGATCCCAGTGCGGCCCGCCCGGACCACGCATCATCGCAGACTGCGCACACACTGAGTGCTTCAGGTGCCACTAACTCAGTGCACCACAAGTCAACACCACGTGGACTTATTAAGACAGAATTAATTAGGCAAAATACATTGCTACCAGTGCGGCCCGCCCGGACCACGCATCATCGCAGGCTCCACACACACTGGTTGCTTCAGGTGACACTAACTGTACAGTTCAGCTCAACGCCACGTGGCTGTGGGCCCTTGCTGACCGCTGCCTCCGGCCTACACTGCGGTCATCAGGGCTCACATTTAAAATTGACTCTTGATTCATTAATTGCAGAGTCCAGTAGGCAACTAAGTACTACGTCCCTAAAACCTACATAATATCCTTTTAGTATCCTTGCTTCAAGAATTTGTTTTATATCAGTTATAGCTTTAGTACAATGACCAAATTCATCTTGCAAGTCCAAAAGAACACTGAATGGCAGTCTACACTGCGGACAGCAGAGCTCACAATTTGAATTCAGTCTTGCTTTATTAATTGCAGACAGAATTGTACTCTATGTCCTCGAATTTTGTCAAGAGGAAGTGACAAAAAGCATTCCTTGATGTCTGTGCTGACTACTGCCTTCGATCTACACTGCGGTCAGCAGCGCTCACAATTCAGATCGAGTCGCGATTGCAGATGACGCAGTCCAGTAGGCAAGAGACATTGCATCATCGCTGGCTGCGCATATGCTGAGCGCCACACCTACCACTAACTCTATGCAGCTCAAGTCAACGCCACATGGCTCTGGGCTCTTCCTGACCACTGCCTCCGGCCTACACTGTGGTCAGCAGGGCTCACAATTCAGATTGAGTCGCGATTGCAGATGACGCAGTCCAGTAGGCAAGAGACATTGCATCATCGCTGGCTGCGCACACGTTGAGCGCCACACCTACCACTAACTGTATGCAGCTCAAGTCAACGCCACGTGGCTGTAGGCCCTTCCTGACTGCTGCCTCCGGCCTACACTGTGCTCAGCAGGGCTCACAATTGAAATTCAGTCTTTATTCATTAATTTCAGAGTCCAGTAGGCAACTAACTATAACGTCCCTGAAACCTACATATTTCGACAGTGTATTCCATAAATGTTTCATCTTTTGTTCCATACACCTACACTGCGGTTAGCAGAGCTCACAATTTAAATTGAGACATGATTTATTTATTGCAGAGAGAATTGTACTCTATGTCCTAGAATTTGGTAAACAGGAAGTGACTAAAAGCATTCTTCGATGTCTGTGCTGATTATTGCCTTCGATCTACACTGCGGATAGCAGGGCTCACAATTCACATCGACTCGCGATTGCAGATGACTCATTCCAGTAGGCAACAGACATTGCTCCCAGTGCTGCTCACCCGCACCACGCATCATCGCTGGCTGCGCACACGCTGAATGCTTCTGATGCCCCTATCTCAGTGCAGCACAACTCATGGACCCTTTATGATACAATGTTTTGTGTATAATTTCACATCTGCTGCCCCTACCTCAGTGTACCACAAGTCATGGACCCTTTACGATAGAATCTTGTGTGTATTATTTCACATCTGTTGCCCCTACCTTAGTGCAGCACAAATCATTGACCCTTTATGATTGAATGTGTGTGTCTGATCCAATGATTACTGTTGTACTTGTTGCCAACACCAACCATTCCCAGACGGATGGCTTACACTCACCCCACACGCATCCAGCACAGACGTCACTGGACATGTGACCCTGGTAATAAAAATAAGTTGAGCGCACGTGCCCATACCCAGCTCCACTATCTATCTGTGTCCATGTGTTCATTATGTATGCAAGATGCCGCCCCTGGGCCCTACCACATTACATTGTGCTGTGGACAGCGTATGCAACCATGTTACCTCTGGCAGTGGGGAAAACTTCGGTTATGTAACTTTCTCTCGGTCATTGTACAAGTACGTACGTAGAGACTGGATCATTAGAGTACTGCAAGGAGAGTGTATAGTGAATTTATAAGTGCTTGGAGATTGGCGGAGTAATTGTATAAGTACATATGTTGGCGCAGCCTAACCCCGAGCACAAGCTTGGCTCTAATTGGCTGCCCTCCATGTGCCAAAAACTGAAACTTGAACTTTGCATGGCCCTGTATTGCTACAGCTGCAACACTCCACTGAATGTGCAATAAACATTCATATCCACACAGATGTGTCATGTCCACCATCTTTCATGTGTGGAACTATGGATCAATGTAGGGTCAGTGATTCCCCATACCTTCCATGTTGGCCATGTTGTGGGACTTGGCTCACAGAGTGACACATTGGCGCTTGCGACCTGGGTGACGTCAGCACTACAACAGGGACACCCGCATCAGTTGATTCCTCATACAGCCCAGGACGGAGCTACGCCCATAGCTCCGGAGTCATTCTTCACAGCCTCACGCAGGACTGGCATATGCCAGGTCAGCCCACTCCGCTTACGCTTACAGGGAAGGACAACAACGCTACATGGCCCAGATTTTCATTGCAGTGATCTGCTGGTCACACCCTAGTTGTCAGTACGCCACAGCCACTCCCTCACGGCTAGTATACACCCACACCACACCCATCCAGCACAGGCGTCACAGGACACATGACCCTGCCAATAAAAAAGACCGGGCGCACGTGCTCGACGCCATTTCAGAGTTGCTCGCACCGGATGCACTGCGGCTGGCACAGGCACACCGGCACGGGATGGTGACATTCGGTCCACTGAGGTACGGGTACCATAACTGCTGAGCGGGTGTACAGCCTGCGGTGCTGGCCCGTCCCGGCGGTCTGGACAGCTCAGGTTTTGTGTGCCCTGCTGGACCACAGTGTAGGCCTGAGCCGTCAGACAGCGCAGGCCTACCGCCACGTTGCGTCGCCTCGCTGGTCACAGAGTTAGTGGCACCGCAAGGGCTGAGCGAGTGTGCAGCCTGCGATGAAAAGCCCGGTGCACTGGTATGTCCTCTGCCATGGCGAAATCAAGCACCAGCACCAAATGTGAGACCTGGTGGCCTGCGGAGCGGGGCTGCATGATATGCAGGGTGCCATGTCCGCGGGCCCCGGGCTTGGGGCTTGCAGCGGCATGTGGTAGGCCCTCTTTTCTACACGCAGGTTGCGAAAGGTGAGCAGAGAGGCTTGTTAGTGCAGCGGCGGGCAGTGACCTCCGGGCAGTGGGAGTGGATGGGGTGCAGCAGCGGCGGACAGTCACCTAAGGGCAGTGGAAGTGGATGGGGTGCAGCAGCCTGGGTGCGCAGCAGTGAGCAGACAGCTCTGGGCAGTGGAAGTGGATGGGGTGCAACAGCCTGGATGTACAAAGGCGGGACAGAGAATTAGGTGTGTGCAGTTGTATGTACTCTGCCATTACTGATTCCATACTACGTTTCAGATGAGTAAGCTTGAGGGCTCCACTATGTCCCGGCACGTGGTTGGAGACACACTGGTGAGGGAAAGGTGAGCTGTGAGGGTTTTGTCCACAGTGTGGGCACTCACTGTCCCTCTCCATCTCTTCCTTTCTCTCCCTCACACTCTTTCTCTCTCTCTTCCTCTCTCTCTCACTCTATCTCTTCCTCTCTCTCACACTGTTTTTTTCTTTCTCTCTCTCTACCTCTCTCTCTCTTTCTCTCTCTCTCACTCTTCCTCTTTCTCACACTGTTTCTCTCTTTCTGTCTCTCTTCCTCTCTCTCACTGTTTCTCTCTCTCTTCCTCTCTCTCTCACTCTTTCTCAGTCTACCTCTCACTCTTTCTTTCTTTTTCTCCCTCTTCCTCTCTGTCACTCTTTCTCTCTCTCTCTCCTTTGATGGACGCATGACGCACAATGTTATCTTGCTTTTTGTCTAGCAGGCTGTGATTCACAGATTGACAACCCCCCCCCGACACGGACCTCCCGCCACGAGGCGATGACTTCAGTTCCACTGAGTTAGTGCCACCAGAGCTGAGCGCGTGTGCAGCCTGCGATGATGCGTGGCCATCCTGCAATCAACACCCACTTTGAATTGTGAGCTCGGCTTGACCGCGTGTACGCAACGCCTGAGGAGGTTGCTTTGGCACGTGGTGGACCCTCTTAGACACACGCCGGTGGCGGAAGGTGAGCAGAGAGGCTTGTTTCTGCAGCAGCGAGCAGTCACCTCTGGGCGGTGGGAGTGGATAGTGTGCAGCACCCTGGGTGCACAAGAGTGGGCAGACACCTCTGAGCAGTGGGAGTGGAAGGGGTGCAGCAGCCTGGGTGCACAGGAGCGGGCAGACACCTCTAGGCAGTGGGAGTGGATGGGATGCAGCAGTCTGGGTGCGCAGGAATGGGCAGTCACCTCCGGGCAGTGGGACTGCATGTGGTGCACCAGCCTGGGTGCACAGCAGTGGGCAGACACCTCTGGGCAGTGGGAGTGGATGGGGTACAGCAGCCTGGGTGTGCAGAGGCAGGCAGACACCTCTGGGCGGAGGGAGTCGATGGGGTGCAGCAGCCTGGGTGCACAGGGGCGAAACAGAGAATTAGGCGTGTGCAGTTGTATGTACTCTGCCATTACTGATTTTATACTATGTTTCAGATGACTAAACTTGAAGACTGCACTATGTCCCGGCACATGGTTGGAGACACACCGGTGGCAGAAAGGTGAGCTGTGAGGATTTTCTCCACAGTGTCAACACTCACTCTCCCTCTCCATCTCTTCCTTTCTGTCACTCTTTCTCTATCTCTCTCTCACTCTCTATCTCTTCCTTTCTCTCTCTCACACTCTTTCTCTCTTTCTATGTCTTTTCCTCTCTCTCTCATTCTTTCTTTCTCTCTCTCTTCCTCTCTGTCTTACTCTTTCTCTCTCTACCTCTCTCTCACACTGTTTCTCTCTTTCTCTCTCTCTTCCTTGTATCTCACTCTTTCTCTCTTTCTCTCTCTCTTCCTCTCTCTCACTCTTTCTCTCTTTCTCTGTCTTCCTCTCTGTCTCACTCTTTCTTTCTCTGTCTCTTCCTCTCTCTCACTCTTTCTCTCTTTCTCTCTCCTTTCATGGACGCATGACGCACAATCTTATCTTGCTTTTTGTCTAGCAGGCTGTGATTCACAGATTGACGACCCCCCCGACACGGACCTCCCGCTACGAGGCGATGACTTCAGTTCCACTGAGTTAGTGCCACCAGAGCTGAGCGTGTGTGCAGCCTGCGATGATGCGTGGCCATCCTGCAATCAACACCCACTTTGAATTGTGAGCTCGGCTTGACCGCGTGTACGCAACGCCTGAGGAGGTTGTTCCGGCACGTGGTGGACCCTCTTAGACACACGCCGGTGGCGGAAGGTGAGCAGAGAGGCTTGTTTCCGCAGCAGCAAGCAGTCACCTCTGGGCGGTGGGAGTGGATAGTGTGCAGCACCCTGGGTGCACAAGAGCGGGCAGACACCTCCGAGCAGTGGGAGTGGATGGGGTGCAGCAGTCTGGGTGCGCAGGAATGGGCAGTCACCTCCGGGCAGTGGGACTGGATGGCGTGCACCAGCCTGGGTGCACAGCAGCGGGCAGACACCTCTGGGCAGTGGGAGTGGATGGGGTACAGCAGCCTGGGTGCGCAGAGGCGGGCAGACACCTCTGGGCGGTGGGAGTCGATGGGGTGCAGCAGCCTGGGTGTGCAGGGGCGAAACAGAGAATTAGGTGTGTGCCGTTGTATGTACTCTGCCATTACTGATTCTATACTATGTTTCAGATGACTAAACTTGAAGACTTCACTATGTCCCGGCACATGGTTGGAGACACACCGGTGGCAGAAAGGTGAGCTGTGAGGATTTTCTCCACAGTGTCAACACTCACTCTCCCTCTCCATCTCTTCCTTTCTGTCACTCACACTCTTTCTCTCTCTCTCACTCTCTATCTCTTCCTTTCTCTCTCTCACACTCTTTCTCTAGTTCTATGTCTTTTCCGCTCTCTCTCATTCTTTCTTTCTCTCTCTCTTCCTCTCTGACTCACTTTTTCTCTCTCTCTCTACCTCTCTCTCACACTGTTTCTCTCTTTCTTCCTTGTTTCTCACTCTTTCTCTTTCTCTCTCTCTTCCTCTCTCTCTCACTCTTTCTCTCTTTCTCTGTCTTCCTCTCTGTCTCACTCTTTCTTTCTCTGTTTCTTCCTCTCTCTCACTCTTTCTCTCTCTCTCTCTCTCCTTTCATGGACGCATGATGCACAATCTTAACTTGCTTTTTGTCTAGCAGGCTGTGATTCACAGATTGACGACCCCCCCGACACGGACCTCCCGCCATGAGGCGATGACTTCAGTTCTACTGAGTTAGTGCCACCAGAGCTGAGCGCGTGTGCAGCCTGCGATGATGTGTGGCCA
Organism: Calotriton arnoldi; assembly: GCA_963921515.1. Taxonomy (NCBI): domain Eukaryota; kingdom Metazoa; phylum Chordata; class Amphibia; order Caudata; family Salamandridae; genus Calotriton; species Calotriton arnoldi. The sequence continues at coordinate 1,897,563 of CAWUFW010002747.1, read as the reverse complement.
TCCTGCAATCAACACCCACTTTGAATTGTGAGCTCGGCTTGACCGCGTATACGTAACGCATGAGGAGGTTGCTTCAGCACGTGGTGGACCCTCTTAGACACACGCCGGTGGTGGAAGGTGAGCAGAGAGGCTTGTTTCCGCAGCAGCGAGCAGTCACCTCTGGGCGGTGGGAGTGGATAGTGTGCAGCACCCTGGGTGCACAACAGCGGGCAGACACCTCAAGGCAGTGGGAGTGGATGGGGTGCAGCAGCCTGTGTACACAGGAGCGGGCAGACACCTCTAGGCAGCGGGAGTGGATGGAATGCAGCAGTCTGGGTGCGCAGGAACGGGCAGTCACCTCCGGGCAGTGGGACTGGATGGGGTGCACCAGCCTGGGTGCACAGCAGCGGGCAGACACCTCTGGGCAGTGGGAGTGGATGGGGTACAGCAGCCTGGGTGCGCAGAGGTGGGCAGACACCTCTGGGCAGCGGGAGTCGATGGGGTGCAGCAGCCTGGGTGCGCAGGGGCGAAACAGAGAATTAGGCGTGTGCAGTTGTATGTACTCTGCCATTACTGATTCTATACTATGTTTCAGATGACTAAACTTGAAGACTGCACTATGTCCCGGCATTTGGTTGGAGACACACCGGTGGCAGAAAGGTGAGCTGTGAGGATTTTCTCCACAGTGTCAACACTCACTCTCCCTCTCCATCTCTTCCTTTCTGTCACTCACACTCTTTCTCTCTCTCTCACTCTCTATCTCTTACTTTCTCTCTCTCACACTCTTTCTCTCTTTCTATGTCTTTTCCTCTCTCTCTCATTCTTTCTTTCTCTCTCTCTTCCTCTCTGTCTCACTCTTTCTCTCTCTCTCTACCTCTCTCTTACACTGTTTCTCTCTCTCTCTCTTCCTTGTATCTCACTCTTTCTCTCTTTCTTTCTCTCTTCCTCTCTCTCTCACTCTTTCTCTCTTTCTCTGTCTTCCTCTCTGTCTTCCTCTTTCTTTCTCTGTCTCTTCCTCTCTCTCACTCTTTCTCTCTTTCTCTCTCTCTCTATCTCCTTTCATGGACGCATGACGCACAATCTTATCTTTCTTTTTGTCTTGCAGGCTGTGATTCACAAATTGTCGAGGGATGACACGCCATACCTGTACCTACTTTTATTTTGTTGTTTTGTTTAAATACAATTTTTTATATGTAAATCCATAGATGACTGAGATTCTTTTTTTCCAACCTCACATGCATCTTCTTTACTATAATTGTGCGACATCAGCCAATTTGTTACGTTCCAGATTTCCTAAGGTTGCTGTCACATTTGTTTGTGTGGGGGGGAGGTGAGAGGGGGATGGCGGACAAGGGGCTGGTGGCAGGGGGTGTCGGAGCAGTGTTGGGTGTCCGAGCTGCATGATCGTTGGCTCCATTGCATCTGTTGTCATTCACTTTGAAAGTTAAAAATATCGTCTCAAATACTTAACCACTACTACAAAACACATAACACACCTTCTTAATTTCTAATTTACCTTCGTAGTTGGTATGCAGATTTCAAATGTCACAAATGCATGCAATTGTTTTCTTGTCACACAGTACATCTAATGCACCGTTTTCATCAAGAATGGAACCAGTAATGGCACAATTTCCCTGTTGCTCCACACATAAATACATGTAAAGAACAAATCATAATAGTTCCTTATTTTTTTTAGATTGCTAAACCTCTCTTTATTGGTTATTTTTTAACTTTCCATATAAACAGTCTTTTTAAGGACACATACAGGTGAAAAGTTTACGGTATTGTATCAACACTTTCTAGAACATTCTACGACACGTGCAGGTTAAAAGTTCATCATTTTTTTAAACCTACCGATATTTCTTTTTGCAACATTTTCTTCAACATTTAACGGCACGTGGAGGTCAAAAGTTCACCATTCTTTCAAGTTTTAACTGCACCTTCCAAATACAATTAGCAGGTGTGGTTGAGCTGAGCAAATTTCATCCTATAATATGTACTCCACGTATAAACTGATTTTTTATTAACCAATCACAAAGATGCTTTTCATCAAAACTAATATACACCCTACTTTTTAGGACACAATACATTTCATCTCCCAATCGGTTAACGTTTTGTATGTAAAAAAAAAAGTAGTTCCCCATGTTTAAACATATCTCTTATTCTACAAACGGACTGCATGAGCTACAGACATTTATCCATATCTTCTAGCCATACCTTCAAAATGCTAGTGTGGATTGTAGGACACAGCTATGTTTTCTGGTGCAAGAGGTATGCAGAACAGAGACATATTGACTTAGACCTAGGTTTACAAAATGTGCACATTAAATGGTTTGCACAGAGAGGATTGAAGTGGCACCAATTGCTCCCTTTGGTTAAAACCTGTTTGCATCTCCAACACCCTGATCTCATTATTGTGCACTGTGGTGGTAACGACCTAGGCACATTGACTGGGGTAGGTTTGGAAATGCTTATGAAGGACACCTTTGGACAATTGATGTTACTTTTGCCTCAAACTGTCTTTGTATATTCCAATATATGCCAAAGACAGAAGTGGGAATGGTCAAAACAATTTTATCATAAGAATGAAAAATCTAGGAAGAATGTCAACAAAGCTGTGTCTGCATACCTCAGAGACCATAGAATGGGGTTGATTTACAACAAAAACATACGTTTTGATATGGCTGATATCTACAGAAGTGATGGAGTACACTTCACAGATGAGGGAAACCGAGTTTTCCTGATTAACTTGAAGCTGTGCATTCGCACTTACATGTAGCTCCAACTAATAAACACAAGGGCTCTTTTTAGAGCCGCCTTATATACCCAATTTTGGCTCGCAGAGTGTCAGCTGCGGTTCGGTTAGCAGAGGGACACCTGCAGGCCGTCGGGCAGGCTCGCAGAGGAAGAGCTGCGGCCCGTGGGCTCAGCTCGCAGAGGGAGACCTACGAGCCGTTGGCTCGCAAAAGCACAGCACCGTACTGGCTCGCAGAGGGAGAGCTGTGGCCGGACTCGCAGAGGGAGACCAACGGGCCAACAGGCCTGCTAGCAGACACACAGCTATCAGTTAACGGGCTGGCTCGCAGAGATACAGCTGCCAGCCCCCCGACGGGCCTGCTAGCACAGACAGAGCTACGAGCTAACGAGGTGGCTCACAGAGGTAGAGCTGCGGGCCCGACGGCTCGCAGACACAGAGCTGCGAGCCGACGGACTGCCTTCTAAAGGCATAGCCGCGAGCTGATGATGTGGGGAGAGGGAGCGTAAAAGGAGTATCTCGCACAGACAGACCTGCAGGATATTTTCAGTATTGCCTTGCAGAGGTAGAATTACGGATGCGATGCCTTTTAGAGGGAGAGATGCGAGCTGACGGACTGAGTCACAAAATGGCTCACAGCTCGCATTCGCAGAGCTGCGAGCCTACGGACTGGCTTCTAAAGGCATAGCCGCGAGCTGGTGATGTGGGGAGAGGGACCGTGAAAGGGGTATCTTGCACAGACAGAGCTGCGGTATATTTTTAGTGTTGCCTCGCAGAGGTAGAACTACAGACCTGATGCCTTGTAGAGGGAGAGTTGTGAGCTGACGGACTGAATCACAAAATGGCTGCCAACACTTCCTAGTTTCAGCAGTTCGCAGCCAATGAGCCGCAAGCTCGTGCTCGTAACGCTTCAGCCAATCAGATGTCAGAATTCTTAAATATCGATATCTGGAAAATTTGATATTTCTCTAACTACTGAACGGATTTACCCAATTTAAACAAAAGCGTGTTTTCTGGACCAAGACCTTTCTCTGTGCCAAATTTGGCCCGACGGCTCGCAGACACAGAGCTGCGAACCGACGGACTGCCTCCTAAAGGCATAGCCATGAGCTGATGATGTGGTGAGCGGGAGCGTAAAAGGAGTATCTCGCACAGACAGACCTGCGGGATATTTTCAGTATTGCCTCACAGAGGTAGAATTACGGATGCGATGCCTTTTAGAGGGAGAGATGCGAGCTGACTGACTGAGTCACAAAATGGCTCACAGCTCGCAGTCGCAGAGCTGCGAGCCGACGGACTGGCTTCTAAAGGCATAGCCGCGAGCTGGTGATGTGGGGAGAGGGACCGTGAAAGGGGTATCTCGCACAGACAGAGCTGCAATATATTTTTAGTGTTGCCTCGCAGAGGTAGAACTACGGACCTGATGCCTTGTAGAGGGAGAGTTGTGAGCTGATGGACTGAATCACAAAATGGATGCCAACAGTTCGCAGCCAATGAGCCGCAGCTTGTGCTCGTAACCCTTCAGCCAATCAGATGTCAGAATTCTTAAATATCAATATCTGGAAAATGTTATATTTCTCTAAAACTACTGAATGGATTTACCCGATTTAAACAAAAGCGTGCTTTCTGGAACAAGACCTTTCTCTGTGCCAAATTTGGCGTAATTCCGTTCAGCAGTTTGACCTGTAGCCTTGTCTAAAGTTTCCTATGGTAATTGCATGGAGAAAACACGTTTTGGGACCCTCCTTTTTTCTTAGCCCCCCCTTGACGAATTCCCCCCAAACTTCTAGGATAGGAGCTGACCTGAAAAGAGGAACTTTTTGGAAAATTTCGTAAAGATTCGTAAAACGACGCCAAAGTTATAAGCACATCACAAAATGCTTTTCCTATGGAAACGGGGGCCTGAAAGCAATGAGAGGGCACTCAACGGTGCTCCCGACCAACTGGTCTGTACGCCTCGCTGCAGCTCGCCTTGTGTTGCCAGCATTTGTTCCATGCCGACGCGTTTCGAGGCTGACACGCCTCTTCTTCATCGGCTGTTGAGTCAAGATTTGCATTGAATGCTCACCTCCTTTAATCATTTCCAAATTGGTGAAACACGCCCCCAGTGGGCTTAGCTTGGTGCAGATCCTTTGCAGCATCATGGGATTTGTAGTCCCTAGGAGGTAAGCATACATTGTTTCCTTAGTAGGTTCAATGCAAAAAATGATTTTTATAAAAATATTATTAACATCCTTAGTAGGAAGGCAACAGAAAGCGGGCTTAGTGTGCATTCGGAACGCCGTGCTGAATGAAGCGGAATTGTTTCCCTTCACAGCCTTTCTTTATTTGCGAAATGGTGCTCCTCTCCACGGCAGGGCAGCCGTGTAATGTATTTTAACCAATGGCCTGAAAGCAATGAGAGGGCACTCGACGGTGCTCCCGACCAACTGGTCTGTACGCCTCGCTGCAGCTCGCCTTGTGTTGCCAGCATTTGTTCCATGCCGACGCGTTTCGAGGCTGACATGCCTCTTCTTCGTGGGCTGTTGAGTCAAGATTTGCATTGAATGCTCACTTCCTTTAATCATTTCCAAATTGGTGAAACACGCCCCCAGTGGGCTTAGCTTGGTGCAGAGTCTTTGCGGCATCATGGGATTTGTAGTCCCTAGGAGGTAAGCATACATTGTTTCCTTAGTAGGTTCAATGCAAAAAATGATTTTTATAAAAACATTATTAACATCCTTAGTAGGAAGGCAAAAGAAAGCGGGCTTAGTGTGCATTCAGAATGCCGTGCTGAACGAAGCGGAATTGTTTCCCTTCACAGCCTTTCTTTATTTGCGAAATGGTGCTCCTCTCCACGGCAGGGCAGCCGTGTAATGTATTTTAACCATTGGCCTGAAAGCAATGAGAGGGCACTCGACGGTGCTTCCGACCAACTGGTCTGTACGCCTCGCTGCAGCTCGCCTTGTGTTGCCAGCATTTGTTCCATGCCGACGCGTTTCGAGGCTGACACGCCTCTTCTTCATGGGCTGTTGAGTCAAGATTTGCATTGAATGCTCACTTCCTTTAATCATTTCCAAATTGGTGAAACACGCCCCCAGTGGGCTTAGCTTGGTGCAGAGTCTTTGCGGCATCATGGGATTTGTAGTCCCTAGGAGGTAAGCATACATTGTTTCCTTAGTAGGTTCAATGAAAAAAATGATTTTTATAAAAACTTTATTAACATCCTTAGTAGGAAGGCAACAGAAAGCGGGCTTAGTGTGCATTCGGAACGCCGTGCTGAATGAAGCGGAATTGTTTCCCTTCACAGCCTTTCTTTATTTGCTAAATGGTGCTCCTCTCCACTGCAGGGCAGCCATGTAATGTATTTTAACCAATGGCCTGAAAGCAATGAGAGGTCACTCGACGGTGCTCCCGACCAACTGGTCTGTAGACCTCGCTGCAGCTCGCCTTGTGTTGCCAGCATTTGTTCCATGCTGACGCGTTTCGAGGCTGACACGCCTCTTCTTCAGCGTCAGCGGAATGATTAATGGCTTGGGTGCGGGACTACGCTGCATGAACAGACCGGAGGGCGCAAGTGATGACGAGTGCCCCTTCAACTGCTTTCGGGCACTTTGTTGGATAATCTGTTTACAGGGCAGCCCTGTCCTGGAAGGGGCACCATTTCCATCGGATTGGAGAGGCTGGGGAGCGCAACCTTTCGAATTCTGTACGGCGCATCACTTCAGATGCATATTGAGCTGGTCTTTGGCAGTCCACATACTACTAAGGAGAATTGAAAGCTTTTTAATCTAGACTGTGCATTACACCTACTCAAGGTTTTATTTATTGTTCACATTTGGAACTTTACATCCCAGAATGCACCTGTAGGACACTGCACTTAGCGAGTCCAGGCGACGGCAGTTGAAATAAAAGATGCCGGAAATTATATTCATGTGAGCTTGTAATGCCATTCTTTAGCAGCCCGAGAAGAAGAGGCTTGCAGCCTCGAAACGCGTCGGCGGAATGATTAATGGCTGGGGTGCGAGACTACGCTGCATGAACAGGCCGGAGGGCGCAAGTGATGACGAGTGCCCCTTCAAATGCTTTCGGGCACTTTGTTGGATATATATATATATATATATATATATATATATATATATATATATATATATATATATATATATATATATATATATATATCTCTTAGGTAACTATAACTGCTGAATTTCAATGGTTTTGTAAGAGTGAAAGAGCCCTTGGAGACCGAGTGTGATTTCCTCACCTTGATGAACGAGTCGAGAAGGAACTAAAAACATGTCACCTGTGTAACTGATTGTCTCCCAAGACAACACAGCATCCACTGATATGTATGACCTTCCTAACAAGCATGGGAGAAAATTGCAGTTGATTTCTTTGGACCTTTAAACAATGGCCATCATCTCATGAGCGTTTTTGATGTGTACTCCCGTTTTAGCTTAGTGGAAGATTTATCATCGACCACACTTGACAAAGTCATGGAGAGGCTGAATGATATTTTTGCAGCGTGGGGTGTTCCCTCCATCCCCAAATTGTACAACATTCTGTCCTTCAATAGCAGAGAGTTTAAGGACTTTCTTAGTCATTTCAATATCCAGCATCAGAAAAGCACGCCTCTTTGGCCAAGGGCAAATGGCGTTGTTGAACGATTTATGGGAACCCTGAAGAAAGTGGTACATGGTTTTCAAAGAAGGAGACCGAGTCCTAGTCAAACAAACACGGAAATGCAAGACTAATGCTCCTTTTGATGCTGATCCACTGAGAGTCATGACAAGTAAAGTACATATGGTGACCGCTCAAGGTCGCAGAAAGTCCATTACGAGATGCTCATCCCATTTCCAACATCTGCCTCAATGTTTATCGGCGCCAGACCTAACAAGTGAAACAACTCTACCTGAGTGCTCAAGTAAAGCATCTGAGTATACAGCTACAATGCCAGATGACAGTACAACTCTTCAACTCATACTACTCAATCTGAAAGATTGGTTTGAGAACCTTGACGACTCATTGTTGTCTGTATTTTTTATTTTAACATGGGGAGGAGATGAAGTGTTGGGTGATCATCTTCAGTAGGAACCTTGTGGTCCTAGGAGGACTCCTTTCAAAGTTATGTAATCAGTTGCGAGGTAAGGTATTTGGGTGTGTCTGGGTGTGGTCAATAAAGTCTATGATGCAGTACAATCAGTTAACGGTAGCATGCCAAAGAATAAAGACGTGTATTACAGAGCTCCATGTGTGGCGTAGTCATTTGTGCACTCCAGAGCTAGGGTGGATACCACATATGCTTTATTCAAAACCGGGTAATCCCTTTAGAAAGAACTGTGTCAGAAAATGCATTACCACTTCTGTTAAAGTAGTCATCTTCTGGATTGGGTTACATCCAAACCGTCTGCAAAAGTAATTCAGGATCGCGCAAGTGAAATTCCAAGTCTGGATAATTCCCACCGTCAACAAAGGCTATCATTTATTAGGGACACCCTGGTTAATGTAGGTCTATGTAATTTTTTGTCAGAGCCAAAATGCATAACCAGACCTGATCTGAGGTGGGTGCCAGTAAGATACTGGGAAAGAATACAACACTGTATTGAGTACTGCATCGGATCCTCCCAATATGGCACATGAGAACCACAGTGGGACTGTTACATATTTGGATTTGGCATTCCCATTAATCATCTTCCATTAAGGAGCTTTCTTTCATAGTGGAGCAAAATCAGCTTGGTTGCTGTGACTGTGATATAGAGGGTAGGGTAAAATCACACTTTTAATTCATATGCACTCATCAAAGGAAATGGAAATTTACTGCTTTAAGCCATTATCTCAGTTTGGTGTGCACTGTCCAGTCCATAAGGGAAGCTCTTCATACATGTAAGAATATAAAAAGGGTTACCTCAGAACCCTGCAGAATGTTTTATTTGATAGGGATATGTACTAATATAATCATTATTATAAAACTTCCTGGAATTGAGTACTTGGAAGATATCTGTAGTAGGCATTAGGCAGGGATGTTTTACAGGGTGTATTGAATGATGGCTGCTTGTGTTGCTATTGCATTTATTCTGATGTTAAGTATTAGTTTTTGAAAATCAATGTAAAGGAAAAGAGAACCATCATATTTTGTCCATCACATCTTATTATAGTACCATCTGGAAACCTTTGAGGGCCTTGTGTCCTATTCCTATGATTTGCTTATGTGCAACGTGGTCTTGATGGCTCTTGTCTTGGATGAATGTGCTTCACACATTTACTCTTTGTAATTAGACTCAGCTGAACCAAGATGTGAAACATTAATATTCTCTTGTAATAATTATCATGCTTTCCCTTTTAAGTTTACACTTCTTAAATTATTTTTGAAAATTATTTATATTGAAGTATAAAATGCACATTTATTCTTAATTGCAACATGGTAATCACGTTTTCTTGAATACATGTATGTTATTTTGTATGATTCAAACTCTCCCTTCTCGTTTTTGTTTTTAATAATGGTCAAAGTTTTATGGAAGCCGATAACGTAATTTCTCCTTAATTGTTTTGCAGAAAAAGGACACAGGGGCATATTAGCAAGACCGGCGATAAAATTATCGCCGTTTTAGCGGCAGGAAACTGCCGCTAAAACGGCGATAATGGGCTTGCTAATATGCGTTATAGAATTCCAATAGAAGCCCAGGTTAGATGTGCAGTAAGGGAAAGGGTGCCAAGGACGTTTTGCTAATTGTTTATTATGAAAGATTTGACAATCATCACATTTGTTTGTAAGTTTAGAAAAGAGTGTAAAAGATAGTGAGGAATTATGTACGAGAGATATAGAACCCAATCAACTGTCTTTTATGAGGGCTACCTGGAGGCACATTTAGCCTTCACTCTGTGGGTTTATGGTCTGCCTACTATTGCAGTTAAAATGGCAAACTCTGCTGTGTCACTGAAAAATGGCTCTTGTTGTTGTTGGTTGTGGGAGTGATATTTCTTTGAAACTTGAATTATGCACTTTCTTTGGTGCTTCTTCTGTTTTTCGTAAAAAGGTTGAGCCCCTGGGGGAAAAGGCTTTCTGCTGCTCATATATCAAATCTATCTGGTTACAAAGAAATCCCAATTTCTGCTCACTTTTGAAAGTAAATGACTACACTATTCAAGCTCTGGGTCAGCTGGCAATTAAGGAATCTTACCAAACATGGACATTTCTGGAACTTATAGACCCAAGGGGAATCCAGAGTGGTTTAACTTGCATGGATGCCAGCATATTTTCTTGACCAGAATGGAATGCAAATGGAAAGTACGGTCAAAAGTGTATTTATCCCTATATATGTGAAAGAAATTCCAAGCCAACAGCTCGAGTCTTCCCAAATTGTGTTTCCCCATTTCTACCAATTGAAATGCTAAATCCCAAAGGTGGATTGACTTAATGCACATGATTTCCACAAAAACACCTGCATAAAACACACATTTGCAAATAAATATAAACTGAAAAGTTTGAAAATTAGAGTTACTTGAAAATCATAAATTTTCCAAAAAAGATAAAAGGATTAAGAGAAAGATATCAAGCATGTGTTTAGATGAAGGGTATCTTGGAATGCATGGTTGCTTGAACACAGCGCCTGGCGATAGTGCAAATTGTGATTTGCATAGCAGGTGTCTGAACTAGGTTAGCAGAGCTAAACATATCTGTGAAATTTCAGGGGATTTCCTGTTTTATTGCATAACAATAACTGCACACTAACTGTGCGTTTAAGAGGATTTCAGAATAATTTTTAATCATGCCTTAATATGTTTTGACCAAAGCTACTATAACTGTGTATCCGCAATTTCTGAAAGATATACAACATCCAATCCCTTCAATTTTAACTGCCTCTACAGCGTGAAACTTCATTGTTCAAATTCCACTCCTTGTGAGTGCAACAGGATTGACTCATGGTCCTTGCCTATGGGAAGCCCTGTGCACAACCCTTCTCAGCAGCCAATCCGTTCTGTATTGAGATTTCACGGATTCTTTCGCATTAAAAAGTCTGCAGTTGATAGGTGAGTTTACAGTCAAATTAACCCTTCAAAGCCAACACCACACTTTTTTGTAACTCTAATTGATCAATTGTACTGTAGTGAAACCAAATCAAGATTCGGAGAGTAGGGGGGAAGGACACCTGGTTTATGTTGTTCAATTATGAACACCCACAAACAAAAATCTGTGGCCATTCAAAAACTCAAATCCACCTCTTTCCCACCTCTAAGATGGTCAAAGTTTTACTCCAGCAATTGTACTCCAGCAAAGGGCGAGAAAGGGAATAAATCATGTCCAAACGTGGTGGGTATACAGGGTAACCTCCATGCCCAAAATATATTCCCTTTGAAGAAAGAAAGGAAACAAAAATTACATTTGCACTCTAGGCTGCATTTTCCTGTGCAGAATTGTATGTTATGTGTAATTATACATTGTGGAAATGGGAGCCCAGGGAACATATCACATAACAGTCCCTGTATTATACCTGGAAACCTCCACCGGAACTCGCCCAATAGATGAAAATGAACTGGCTAAAGCTGAATTTCACGAGACTGAAATCTTGACCTTTGGGAAGAGCACAACACCATGAGACTTCACCTGGTGCCAACAGAGCTAGGACTGATACCCACCTCTACCACGCATGCCAAGAACCTTGGATCATCATCAACAGCAAACTTGACATGATGGCCCTAGTCAGTGACTATACCACTTCATGCTTCCATACCCTAAAGATGCTTATGAAAATTTTCAAATGCCCAGCATTAGCACCCAGAAAACCACTCTCTCCCTAGTCACAAGAAAGCTTCAATACAGGAAACCCTCTATGCTGGGATCAACAAAAAGCTTACCAGAAGACTGCAGACCATTCAGTACTCAGTGGCCAGAACCACTCTTAACCTCCCATGCCACACTCACCAAACACCACACCTGAACGAGCTCCCCTGGCTCCCCATTCACAAATGAGCACACTTCAAGCTCCTCACCCACACATTCATGGCGCAACATAACACTGGCCCAGCATAACTCAACAATCGCACCTGCTTTCACAAACCTTCAAGACAAGTCTGTTCGTCTGGACTCCTACGATCAGAAATTCCACGCGTACGGAAAACCAGATCTGCTTGTTGAGCCTTCTCCTTCATTGCGCCTAAAGAGCGGAATGACCTAGTACTAGATATAAGAGCCTCCTCCGCACCTCTTGAATTTCTCAAGAAGCTGAAGACCAGGCTTATTGAGTAGTCCTACTAGGACCTAGGTGTGCCTAAACTCAAACCTTCTCAGTGCCAGGATACCCTCCAGGATGATAGTGCACTTTACAAATCTGCATAACATAACCTTGTGCACTTTTCCATGTGTACTTCTGGAAAAGCATGTGAATTACCAAAAGCAGTACAGTTTTGTAAATCTACACAAATTTATAAAACTTCTACTTATTATCACACTACTACTGTTCTGATGTACTACTTTTCTTTGTGAATTGCATCCAATGTATCTTCATTTCTTCTACTTAGCTAATCTGATCATGCTTTTGATAGTTAGTGTATGTATATCATTTTACCACAAAAGCATTGCAGTTGTTGATTATGTTAACTAGAGTAGATAATAAAATCTAATTATTCATATAAAAAGGTAGTTAATAGGTAGATAGTTGTGGCTAGGACCAAGTTTCCATAGATGAAGCATTTTTTGTTTTACTAATAATTTTTGTGCTGTTTGACAAATCTTTATGACATTTTTAAAACAAGTTTCCTACTCACATCAGCTGCCGTATTGAAAGATTAGAGGTGATCAGTCAAGTGGGGGCCAAGAAAAGGGGGGTACCAAAATGCGTTTTCCCTGTGCATTTTCCCATAAGGATTTTGAACACAACTGCAGGCCAAACAGCTGAACAAAAATACACGGAATTTGGCACAAAGCTAGATCTTGGTCCAGAAAGAGCAGTTTTTGTGATCAGTGTAAATCTGTTCTTTACTTGCAGAGTTATTAAACAAAAAAGAAAATTGTATATCTAGGGGTGCGGACCCTCCATGGTCCCCTGTGATGTTTCATGAATCTGCGCGCCAACAGCAATGTCGTGATTGGTTCGTTGCAACCTGACAGGAAAGTTGCAATGCCATTTTATCAATTGGTACACGGTCCAAGGGCTTCAAATTTGAAGTGTGAACTGATTGTTGGGGATAGGGTAGAGGGACCCTGAACCAATAGGTGTGTTAGAGGGGTTGCAATGGGACCAGGTCAAGAAATTGTCTTAGAACTTTTTTCCCCACTTGTGGGGCTTTAACAGATCCACTGCAGCACTAGTGGTACCCCTATGTAAATCAGCAACAGATCTGCAAATCTTGCCACAATTTTAAAAAAGATACATACTCGCTCACACACCCACCCTCAGGTAAGCAAAGGCACTCACACACCCACTCACAGAACCACAAATGTACTCACACACCCACTCACAGACTCACAAAGACACTCACACACCCACTCACAGACTTATAACATGCCTTACAGACCCACTCACAGACCCACAGACACTCACACATCCACTCACAGATCTACACAGGAACTTACACACCTACTCACAGGCCCACTCAGTCACTCACACGCCTACTCACAGACTCACTCAGATACTCACAGACTCACTAAGGCACTAACATACCCACTGACAGACCCATGCAGGAACTCATACATACACTCACAGACTCACTCAGGCACTCACACACCCATTGACAGACCCATACAGAAACTCATACACCCACTCACAGACTCACTCAGGCACTCACACACCCATTAACAGACCAACACAGGAACCAACACACACTCAAAGACCCATACAGCTACTAATACACCTACTCATGGACCCATACAGCCACTTATATACCCATTCACTCACTCATACAGCCACTCACACACCCACTCACTCACCCATATAGCCACTCACACACCCATTCACTTACCCACACAGCCACTGACAAAGCTACTCACTCACCATAACAGCTACTCACACATCCAACAATTCACTGACATAGGTACTCACAAAGCCACTCACTCATCCATACTGCCACTCACAAACCCAGTCACTCACCATAACAGCTACTCACACACCCACTCACTTATCCATACAGCAACACAGACAGCCAATCACTCACGCATTTAGCCACTCACACAGCCACTCACTCACCCATACAGCTACTCACTCACCTAGTCACTCACTAAGCAATTCAATCACCCATACAGCCATTCATACACCCACTCACTCACCCATAGAGCAACTCACACACCCACTCACAGACCTACAGAAGAAGGGACACACCCACTCACAGACCCACACAGACTTATTCAGGCACTCACAAACCCACTGTCAGACCAGCACAGGAACTCACACACACCCTCACAGACCCACCACACACTCAAATACCCACTAACAGACACTCATGCACCTACTCACACACCCAGCCACTCACTCACCCATACAGCTACTCACTCACCTAGTCACTCACTAAGCAATTCAATCACCCATACAGCCACTCATACACCCACTCACTCACCCATAGAGCAACTCACACACCCACTCACAGACCTACAGAAGAAGAGACACACCCACTCACAGACCCACACAGACTTATTCAGGCACTCACAAACCCACTGTCAGACCCGCACAGGAACTCACACACACCCTCACAGACCCACCACACACTCAAATACCCACTCACAGACACTCATGCACCTACTCACACACCCAGTCATGCACCCACACACTCACACATGACTCGCACACCCATTTGCACATACATTCACACACCCACTCACAGACCCACACAGACACTCTGTCTGACCCCATAGATACCAGATACCCACTTATAGACCCACACAGACACTCACAGGCCCAATCACACACCCACTCATAGACCCATAGAGACACTCACACACCCTCTCACAGACTGACTCAGGCATTCACACACCCATTGAAAGACCCATACAGGAACTTATACACCCACTCACAGACTCACTCAGGCACTCACACACCCATTAACAGACCAACACAGGAACCAACACATACTCAAAGACCCATACAGCTACTCACACACTTGCTCATGGGCCTATACAGCCACTTATATACCCATTCACTCACTCATACAGCCACTCACACACCCACTCACTCACCTATATAGCCACTCACACACCCACTCACTTACCCACACAACCACTGACAAAGCCACTCACTCACCCATACAGCCACTCATATACCCAGTCACTCACCATAACTGCTACTCACACATCCAACAATTCACTGATACAGGCACTAACACAGACACTCACTCATCCATACTGCCACTCACATACCTAGTCACTTACCATAACAGCTACTCACACACCCACTCACTTACTCATACAGCCACACAGACAGCCAATCACTCATCCATTCAGCCACTCACACAGCCACTCACTCACCCATATAGCCTCCCACTCACCTAGTAACTCACAAAGCTACTCAATCACCCATACAGCCACTCTTATACCTACTCACTCACCCATAGAGCCACTCACACACCCACTCACAGACCTACAGAGGAACAGCCACGCCCACTCACAGACCCACACAGACTTATTCAGGCACTTACAAACCCACTGACAGACCCACACAGGAACTCACACACCCTCACAGACCCTCCACACACTCAAATCCCCACTCACAGACACTCACGCATCTACTCACACACCAACACAGATGCTCACATATAACTCACGCACCCATTTGCACAGACACTCACACACCCACACAGACACTCTGTCTGACCCCATAGACACCAGATACCCACTTACAGACCCACACAGACACACACACCCACTCACAGGCCCAATCCCATCCCCACTCATAGACCTATACAGACACTCACACACCCTCTCACAGACCCACACAGATACTCACGCACCTACGGACAGACCCATACAGACACACACACACACTCACAGGCACATGGAACCACTCACAGACCCACATGCACTAACACACCCACCACACACTCATGTACCCACTTACACACTCACACATTCACTCACACACCCAGGTTATAGTTTGGAAATACCATTAAAAACCGTAGAAATTCACTGAGAAAACCCAAAGATTACAGGGACGTCATTGTCATTGTTAGGTAACAGTATTTAAAAACATTAGAAATTCACTGAAAAAAACAAAGGTTACGAGGAAGCAATAGTTAGGCTCAAATTTCACACGGACAAAACCATAGAAATTCAGCAGTTATAGTTATCTGAACTAACTATAACTTTGCTCTCATGATGCACTGCTTATGACCTCACATATTAAATCACTCATGACATTGTCAGTAATATCACTCATGACATCATTGATTACATCTCAAATTACATAACTGATGACACCACTGATTACATCATCCAGTGAGTGAAAGTCTTTCGTAAACATTCCAGAGACTTAAAGATACATATCAAGCTACTACATAAGTTAAATTACAATGCTTTCTGTACTACTGATGAGTGATACTATTTCTAACATATATTATGTGAGTGGCTGTGTGAGTGGCTGTAAGGGTGAATATGTGGGTGTCTCTGTGACTGTATGGGTTTGTGAGTGGCTGTGTGAGTTGCTGCATGGTTGAATAAGTGGGTGTCTCAGTAGCTGTAAGAGTGAGTGAGTGGGTGTGTGAGAGGTTGTATAGGTGGGTGAATGGCTTTGTCAGTGGCTTTATGGATGGGTGAGTAGGTGTGTGAGTGGCTCTATGGATGCATGAGTGGGTGCGTGAGTGGTTGCATGGGTTTGTGAATGGGTATGTCAGTTGTGTGCGTTGTGAGTGGATGTATGAGAGGTTGAATGAGGTATAAGTAGATGTGTAAGGGGTTCTGTGGATGATGTTATAAGTGATGTCATCAATGATGTCTTTGAAGATGTCATCAGTGTTGTCACTGACCATGTCATGAGTGATGTAATGTGTGAGTTCATAAGAAATGCTATGCAGGGCATAAGTATAGTTAGCTCAGGTAACTATGACTGCTGAAAATCGATGGTTTTGTACATGGGAAATCTGAGCCAAACTATAATGTTCCTATAACCTTTAGTTTAATCAGTGAATTTCTATTATTTTTTAATTGTATTTATTAACTATAACAACCCTAAAACCTTTGGTTATCTTAGTGGCTATATATATATAGATTGCAAGAGTGGGCATATGGGTGAGTGTGTGCTTGTGTCAGCGACTGTATATGTGAGTGAGTATGTGTTAGTATCTGTATGAATAAATGAGTGGGTGTGTGTATAAGTGTATAGGTGAGTAAATGGCTGTGTGATTGACTCTATAGGTGTGTGAGTAGCTCTATGAGTGACTGACTGTGTGTGTGGTGTATGCATGTATGAGTGGATATATCAGTGGCTGTATTAGTGAGTGAGTTGGTATATGTGTGGCTGTATGGGTGACTGAGTAGATGTATGTGTTGTCCTATGAATCGGTGATTGGGTATGTAAGTACTGGTATGGGTGTGTCAATGGTTTAAAGAATGGTAGTGTGAAAGTTGGAATGCATGTATGAATGGCTACAGAGGAGTGTGAGTGGCTGTGTCAGAGATTCTGAGAATGATGTCATCAGTGATGTCATTTGAGATGTCATCAGTGATGTCATGAGTGATGTCACTGACCATGTCATCAGTGATGTCATATGTGAGGTCATAAGCAGTGCATTGCAAGGGCGCGAGTTATAGTTAGCTCAGCTAACTATAACTGCTGAATTTCTCTGGTTTTGTACAAGTGAAATATCAGCCTAACTATGACGTCTCTGTAACCTTTGGTTTTTTCATTGAATTTCAAAGGTTTTTTTCAATTCTATTTCCTAACTATAACTTACCTGTAACCTTTGGTTATTTTCAGTGAATTTACATGGTTTTTTAAGTAGCAATGGTCTTTGCACAATTGTGTGTAAAGGGGGCGGGGTCGCTGACCAGCTCTCAGAAATCCCGCTGAGTAGGACTTATAGAAAGTACCAGGAGGGCTTCTTGGTCTCCAAGGTCTTTAAGCATCCAATATAACTTTATTCCCCAACCGGTAGTGTGCCAGGAGACGTGTTTGCAGAATGGTGCAGAAAGGGGGTGTGGCCTCAGAACACTTCTTAAAAAACTGACTTTGTACTACTTGCTGGAGTTAACAAGAGGGATACTTGGCCCCCAAATACCCTCAATAACCAAGGGGACTTCATCCCCCGGCTAATACTATGACAGGAGGCACGTTTGCAGAGTGATGTAGAAAGAATGTCCTTGATGGCTGCACAGGTAGTGCCTGCATGATTCTATGAGTGCCATTGCCAAGGACAGACTGCGAATACCAAGTGTTTTTGACAAAAACACATATATAGACATATTTGACATAAAGTTTCAGTGTAGCTATTTAGGAAGATACTAATATGATTTTCCTCTTTGTATTCATTTGTCGAAATAACTACATCAAAAATGCATTTCTTTTCTTCACAGCAACACTGAAGGTCACAATGACATTAGTAGACACAAATACAAATGAAAAAGTATAAAACAGATATATAGACATATTTTACAAAAAGTTTGACTCTAGCTATTTAGTAACATATTGGTTTTACTTTATTTTAACAACATATTTGTAAAAAAAACAACAGACTCAAAAAAATTACTTTCAACATCTAAACACACGAACACAGCATAACTTCTAAACAAACATCAAACTATCCATTGTTACCCAAACTTATGGGGAATCAAAAACTGCTGCATTCATTTGGGACAACATCCATGTTATACCATCTAAACGCCTATCATAAAAACCTCTCCAACTGGCAATCAAGCAGAGTGAAACTGGAGGACCATCTACTTCAGTGGCAGCAGCAACAATTCCTGGTCAGAAACTCTCTTCTGAGGTGCAGACTACTGCAACAGATATGGCTCCAGAGTTGTCAAGAATGGCCACATACTGCATGTACTGTAGTGTAGTTATAAGTGCTGCTGAGCAGTGGGTTACAGCTATTCACAATGTTGCCAAAAAATCATACATGGTATTTTTTTCCCTCTTTTATATTTTTTGCACATTTCATAAGAGGAGTTCAAGTGAGCAGCAAGAAGGCAATGTAAAGCGGAAGGACCCTCGACTTCAATAGCAGCACAGCAACACCAAAGCAGAGTCCATTCAAAAGTCCAATCTCAACTTCAAGATTTGGCCCCGCAGTTTTCCCCGATGGAACCATACTGCATGGATTTGTAGTTAGTGCTGGAGAGCAATCGATACTGGCCCTTCACAATGCTGATAAGAATAATAAATGTTGATGTTTTTTTTATTTTTGACCTTCATAGTTTTTCTACATTAGCAGGCATTTTATTATCTTACAAAATGGGCATCTAAGATATATTTGTTCTTCATTTTATTATCTTCCAATTTATTGTAGCACTGCTTACATATAACTTGCCGTATACACAAGTCAAACCATCCCTCTTAAATAAATACACAGCTAACTTTTGCCAGTTATCATAATTTACTTTTTCACTTTTTAAATATAAGTCAACTCCTCCTCTTAACAACTCTTCAATTTCCCTAGAATCCTGCTCAGGACCAAAGAAACAAAACTGCACATCACCAGAAAACTTTTCTACATCTGCCACACTACCATGCAATTGTGCTATACTTATTTCTCCTAAACATAAAGCAGGAGCTTTCACATAATACAACTTCCTACCTAAAGTTCGCATTGTTGAGTGGTATAACTTATTTTGTGTTTTAAACTTCGCCTTGGAAATATATGTAGGAATTTTCTAAATATATTAATGGATTCCTGTCTAATACTAGAAACACTACTACAATTCTATTTGTATACAGTACCCTGACTACGCCTTCCTCGTACCTCTTCTGCAATAACTTCTTCTACATTTCTAGGTACCATCGCCTCTTTTGCTTTAGGTCTACCATTCTTCATTTGATAACATCGCCCTCTTTAATCAATAGCATGAACTAATTTGTTATACTGGATATAGCTTTCCTCATTGAAGAAAGCCTCTGTACAAGAAGTATGTATCCATTGTCCACTAAAAACTGTACAACAGTTACTTCTATTCACTAATCTTTTGTTCTGATTTTGTCGCATCATTGAAAACACTATTTTGTCAAGAGTCTTAATTCCATTTAGAATCAAAATGAAAAGCTTCCTCTTCAAAGGCCTGCTCAACTACTCTCCAACTTGTTCTTTCTGTTTACTGCATCTCTCCTTCTTCTACACTTTTTTAAATTTAACACTAAATTTACAGGGATGTAACTATGCAATCATTATAACATTAGCGCAGAACCTATGCAGCCATCTAAACACCCAATTACAACCCATGCACTCATTGAAATACTGAGGCATACGCGTGCACTGATGAAACTCTCAGGCTCTACTCATGCACTCATGTAATTATGTACAGTTATAATTGTAGTAAATAAAAACGGGAGTTCACACCAATATCTATCTTCATTTTTCTGAAATGTAAATACTACACAACAGTTTATTACATAGTCCTGAGTTGGAAATTAAAACTTGCCATTACTTACATTGTGTCATCACTCCACAAATTTTCAAAAATATGTTCTGTCTCTTCAACACCCTTCCCCCCAATACAGTCTTAGCTCAGTGTGGCTAACAACCCAGTGGAACCAGTAGGTCAAACGTTCACAGCACACTCGGACATACGACGGAACGGAGGAAAGTAATTATTACGTTCCTCTGTTCCGTCGTATGTCCAAGTTTACTACCCCCCCCACCCTGCCTCTCCCCCGCCCCACCACCCGCAGCACGCCCTATGCGAGCCACCAATGTCTAGAAGGAACATTCTGCTGCTTTCAAATAAGATACATCAGGTATGGTTTACTCCACAGATTCAAAAGCATTTCCATGTCTGTATTACATATCTTCTTTTAAACAACAGCCAATAATAAGTCTTCTTTCTGTGCCATCCAACACACTCCCTAACTTTATTCACTTTCATGCTGACAGCATCCAATGAAATATATATATATTTTGTAAAAAGAACACCTCCATTTTAACTGCTTTTCCTTTGAAAAACTACCTCATTCAGCTCCAGCCTTCTCCTGACTACTATTGGTCCTTTACTTCAAAATGCTTACAGTATGGATTGATGACCACAACTATATCTATTGGGCTAAAGAGGTGTAAAAAAGAGAGGTAATGACAAGGACTTGGGTTTGCTAAATGTGCAGATTACGTGGTTTGCCCAGAGAGGGTAAAGTTTCATCAGTTGCTGGCTTTGGTTAAATCCATTGTGGATTCCCAAGCTCCTCACCTCATGATTGTGCACTGTGGTGGCAATGAACTAGGCACATTGACTGGGGTAGGGCTGGAAATTCTAATGAAAGAAACCCTTGCAAAACTCATGTTGCTTTTCCCTCACACTGTCTTGGTATACTCTAATATATGCCAAAGACAGAAATGAAAGTGGTCAAATCAGTTCTGCCCACAGGTTGACAAAGTCAGGTAGGTAGAAAAACAAGTTTATTTAGACAATTGTCCATAAAACATTCTAAAAACTCAATTGACAATTAAAATCATTAAAAGGGCCCCATCCTAACTACCCGACACCCCCTACCCACTACAGTTCATCATTAAAACTCTGTTTAACAGACCGTAAAATCAAAGCAATTCCAAATGCCACATCTAAGTAACTCATTTCTGACAACAGCTCCACAGCTTTCCTACTGTGGAGAACATCATATTTAAAAAACAGAGGTCTTAAAAACTTAATTCGATTTGCAAGATAAAAAATGCAGTCCATAAGTATATGCAGTAGAGAGCATTGAAGTTTCAGGGGGCAGGGGCAGAGACCACTATTATCCTAAACTCTGGCCCAGTATGAGCAGGATGAATAGATTGGATTACATCCCACCCTAACCCTTAAAATTTCATTCCACAACCATGGGTCTGGTAACTGTAATAAGTAAGGGAAAACAGTGTCCTGGCCCAGAGTAGAGATTGAGAAACTGATGGATGGTTTCTTGCTCAGGTAAAATAGGTCATTTGATTCAGACACCAAAGCAACGGATTCTTTCAATGCGTGCTTGCCTGGGAAGGGAACCAAGATGTAATTGTACCACTATCTGAATGGAGGTTCCTAAGAGCAATTAATTTAGTTCTTACGTCCTTTGCCCACATTCTTTCACTACATTGAATCTCACCCCAGTACAATGTGGAGACTTTAGACACCTCATCATCCTCCAGGAGTGTATTAAAGTATCTTAGGGCCTGAGTAAAAGCCATCCTGGTGCACTCTCTCCTTATGGCCTGGACTATGGTGCCTTGGGGGAGTGATAAAAGCCTTCTAAGCAGTACCTCATCAGATCTGTCCCATTCATATGTCGGGTCAAGGGAAAAAACCTCTCCTCCATTCAGACCCAGCGGAGGTATCTTCCCTCCGTAAGCCCTTAGTAGTGGAATATGGGAAAGCCCCCCAAATCTACTATTAAATATTGATAGACAACTAGCCTGCAATAGGGCCTTCTGCTTGATGCATCCCAATGCGTACCCCAATTCAGGTTCCCCCTGAAGGTTAAAGCCACATATTTATATTGGTCGACTTGCTCCACCTCCCATGTGTCTAAGTGCCAGCTAAATTGCTTTACTTTGTTCCCAAAAACCAAAATCTTGGTCTTTTCCAAATTAATGTGAAGCTGGTTCTGCTTACTATAAGTTGCTAGAGCATTTAATTTTCTCTGCAGACCAATAGGGGTATAATCCAATAATACTAACCCTGGGCATAAAACTCCGCTCCGCTCATGGAGTTTGCGGAGTTTTGGCAACTTCGCTATCCACGTAGAACGCGGAGTTGCTGAAAAACTCTGCACTCCGCAACGAAGCAGAGTTTTGTTTTGTTTGCGCGGCCAAAATTTTTGCACATGCGGGAGCGATTTACCGGGTGCCTGCGATCACTGACGAGATTTCCCGTGCCGTTCGCGAGTGCCACAAGATTTGCTAGGTCCCGCAAGAGTTTGCGACCGCGAACACATCATTCGGACACACCATCGGACTTCCGACAGAAGTTTTGTGAAGAACGCGATCTCGAACATGCAGAATCTACCACAACTGCAATCTGGAGACGGTTCTCTCCCGAGCAGCATCAAAACCTTCTTGAAATGATGATTTGGATTAAAAAAACATCCTCAAATTGACATTTCGCTGTACTTTTTTGTGCAAGGAGTCCTTTTTCTTTTTTTACTTATTTTTTTAAGAGGAAGGAAGTGCCCCAGAGTCTCCAACTTTCTGTTCCTGTTCAACAGGCTCCTCCCAGTGCTTTGTCCATCTCCTGGTCACTTTTCATTTGGATTTGGAGCTGGAAGGATCACTCTTTGTGTCTGCTGCATCATATATCATTGGATTTGATTGATTTTGAATTTGAGATTTCACAAGTAAGTTGGAAAATTGGTGTTTGTTTGATTGGGGCCATGCACCTAGATTTATTTGTACTTTTCATCGTATTTTTAAAATTTATTGTGGTTGGTGGCCTGTAGTTTCAGTAGGGGCCTAGTTGTTTCTTTGTAAGTAATTTTTCTTCTTTTATAAAGGAAACATGTTGCACAGTTCACTGCATTTTCTCCAACTTTTGAAATCAATTTGCAATATTTATTTAATTCACTATGTAGCCCAGTAGTCTGCCAATAGAACTTTCAGCCAGTAGGCCTAGTAGGCCCAGAGCTACTCATGGGTGCATGAAACAACTATTTCTGTGGTGTCTGTTGAATTAAACATCATTTAGGGCATGGATGACGTTGGATTGAAATACAAAATGTTTTGTTTAGCCCTATGGATTTTTGTTTTCGGCATTGTTGCATAAAGAAGATGTGTTGTTTAGCATGCCTCCTTTGTCTAGCCAGTTTTGTAACAGTGGTCCATCATTTGCCTTGGCTGAGCCTCAAACTTGTGGCCAGGGGCCATTTTGTAAAGTCTGTGTCCAACCATATAGGCCTGCTTGAGTTCATTGTTTTCCAGGCCTCCTGCTTGTTGTTGTTGTGTTTTGAGTGACCATGTGGCTGGCGGCCATTTTGTGGATGCAGGTAGTGTGATTTTGCCATACACCTGCATGTCTTTCCTTTATTCCTCTTGGCTTATTGCTTCTTGTTGTGGTAGCCTGGCCATGTGGCTGGCGGCCATTTTGTTAAGGCAGACAGTGTGCTTTTGCCATAGGCCTGCATTGTCTGTCTTCCCTTTGTAGGCTTATTGCTTGTTGTTGTGGTCTGGCCATGTGGCTGGCGGCCATTTTGTGAAGTCAGCCAGTGTGCTTTTGCCATAGGCCTGCATTGTCTTCCTTTTGTAGACTTATTATTTATTGCTTGTTGTTGTGGCCTGGCCATGTGGCTGGCGGCCATTTTGTAAAGGCAGCCAGTGTGCTTCTGCCATAGGCCTGCATGCCTTCTTTGTGGTGGCCATGTCTTCTTGTTGGTTGTTGTTTTGCATGCTAATTTTTCTTCTTTTACTCAGCAAAAAATGTAGCACAGTTCACTTCATTTTCTCCATGTTTTTAATAAATTTGCAACATTGATTTGAATCGATTAGCTGTGTAGCCTAGTCTGCCAATGGGTTTCCCAACCAATATTAGTCCCAGAGCTACTCATGGGTGCATGAAACTGTTTCTGTGGTGTCTGTTGAATTTAAACATCATTAAGGGCATGGATGGCATTGGATTGAAAATACAAAATGGTTTTTTTTGTGGTATTTATTTCACCAAGTTTTTTTCATGTGTGTTGTTAAGTTACTTGTTGGATGTGTGTGGTTGCAACTTGCAAACCTTTTTAGCCCTGTGGATTTTCGTTTTGGCATTGCTGCATGAAAGATGTGTTGTTTAGCATGCTTCCTTTGTCTGGCCAGTGTGTGTGTGTGTTTGTAATAGTGGGTCATCATTTGCCTTGGTTGAGCCTTCCCATGTGGCCAGGGGCCATTTTGTAAAGTCTGTGTCCATCCATACTCCATATAGGCCAGCTTGAGGTCATTGTTTTCCAGGTCTCCTGCTTGTTGTTGTTGTGTGACCTGTGGCTGGTGGCCATTTTGTGGAGGCAGTTAGTGTGCTTTTGCAATACAGGTCTGCATGTCTGTCTTCCCTTTGTTACCCTTGGCTTATTGCTTCCACTGTCATTTGTCAGCTGCAGCTCCCTGAGTGTTGCATCCCACGTGATACACAATTCCTAACTGTTACATTTGTATTTTTGTTGTTGTTCTTCTTTCCTATCCTTCCTGAGTGTACTACTGTAGTGCACACAGTACACCATGAAAGCCCTTGTTGTTGTCAAAGTCTCACAAATGGTTACACTGTATTGTTAAGTGTTTTAATAACTGAGGTAATAATATAATAACGCTAACAAGTGTGACCACACACACTAAATTATATTATATTTGTTTGTACTAGTAATTGAACCACAACAATGCCACGTTTCACTGATGTTATTCTTGCTTCTTTGCTTTTAGGTGCACAAAAGAGTGGGAGACAACATCACCCATTGTACTGCCAGACAGAAGGCCTGCACCCTGCGAACGACATCACGTGACGTGTGACCACAGACTGGCATCTCTTCAACTTGTGCTACTGCGCTAACTGACATCTTCAAGATGGCCCCAAAGAAAGGTACCAGGTCCAGTACCAAGGAAGTTGCCATTGAGAAAAAGAAGGCCCTACCACCACCGGTTTGTCACCCAAGACAGGGCTAAAGCAGCAGTGTCCAGGAAGCAAGCTGGGTCCCGCATCAGTGGACCCACCCCCACCAACCTAGGCCCAAGCCCATGTCTGTCGCAGAGGCAGCCAGTCTTATCACGACAATGCTGACGAGCAGTGATGTTGAAATTGACTTATCATTATTGCAAAGTAGTACCAATTCAAATTTGCAGGAAAATCATATAAGTGGGCAACAATAGCCGCAACCACCCTCAATAGTAGTTGTTCCTCCCGAAGTAGGGGCAGTACAGGAGATTGAGCTTCCTGCTGAGGAAGAAGAAGAGCAACACAATCAGAAAACGGGGGGAGGTAGAGGTATCAGCTAGGTCCACACTCCTAGAACAGTAGTAGACGCACAATTTCCGGGATACCGGAAAAAGAACCTAGCTATGGGTGAAGAAAGACTTTCACTCAAGTAGAGTGAGCGAGTCTACAGACAAGAAAGAAGAACTTCTTTCTTGAGTCCCCTCACTCACCAGGGTTTCCCCTTGGTGACATGCTTCATCATAGGGGTCCTCTCAATCCGCTGCGGATTGAGGCGTGCTGTGACTTGCGGAGTTACGTAGGAGCACTTTGGTGAGAAAAATGTGTAATGCAGTGATGTGGAGTGGGAGAGGTGGATTAAAAATACCAAACTGGTGGGCAACGGACCTTTATTTTAGCTCCTAGTTGGTATATCTAAAAACAGGGGTGAATACTGGGAAAAGAAACTTAACCATAATGAGTTAGGAGTCCCCAGTATTAGTCAACATGTTTCGAGCCTCCCCAAAGCTCTTCTTCAGGACCACACACGGACTCGCCCTGTGTGTACCACTCCTAAAAGTGACCTGTAATTAGGTGAATGAAAAAAGTGAATAAATAAAGTGCTGCACCTAGTATGCGTGCACTAATAATGACATACATACGATTAACTCATTGGTTACATAGTATCTGTAGGATATAAAAAAGAACATTGTCAATATAACAAATGCCTACCAGTGTAAACTGGCAGGCATGGTCGATGTGAATATCAATTTCTAACGTATAAATGCTCCTCTATAGTGTGCGAAATTAGCAGCTACATAGTGTTCCATCGTGCTACGCAGGAGGAAAAAAATATATGGCTAACTTCTCCGATGGAGATGGTGAGTGCTATTTACAAAGACATAAACCACGTGACAAACAACAACACCAAGTATGAACATGTACATATAATCACATACTCATTTAGAGGCTCAAATGTGCCCCATGGTCTGGAGGGGTGGAGGGGCTCGTATTCACACTCTGTAAATAAGGACAGAGCGTGGTTAATGTTGTCCCTGTACAAAACGCTGTAAAAAAGCGGGGACTGCCCGATTCCTTCATATGGTCATTAGAGTTGCTTGGTTAGGCTCTCCTGTAAGGGAAATATCAATAGGACTTACTCAATCTGAGCTCTCCTCGTCGGCAAAGTACCTACTCGCTCCCCTGGAGACCGCATATTAACGCGTCTCTCCTCGGGAGGCGGTATATATGCTGATGTTCCCTCCCAGTCATCGTGGCATAGACTCGAGCGGTACACTGGGAGAAATGGCCGCCGTGAAATGGCCAAATCGTCGGCCATCTTGAGTGTATGACTTTTAGCGTAATTATGAATACTTGTATAAGTCGCTTTTCTGGAGTGCGGGGTTGATCTAATGTAAGGAAACAAAGGAATTATTAAATTGTATTGATGTGGATCAATCTCCACTGTTCGGCGGCAAGAAGAAGAAGAGCAAGCCACTCTTTCAGAAGATCCATTGTCTTCAAGATCCCCAGCAAGGAAAAGGAGGGTTAGTCCATCAACTTCTTCTGCAAGCCCCCCTTCTGATGATCTAGACACCACTTGGATCCCACCTCAGTCTGAAAGTGAGACACGCCACGAGACAAGGCTATGGAAAAGGAAGGTTCCAGAAAGCCTCAGAGTTATGGAGGTAGATGTAGAGGAGGAGGATGATGATGATGAGCCAGCCATCATGGATATAAGCCCCGCGTCAGTGGAGACCAACATTACCCCATCCCAAATTGATGTGAGGGAAGTGGCACAGATACCACCTACACAGATACCACCAACACCACCTACAGCTGCCATATTTACAAAGTCCCGGCAGTGACCTACATCCACCACAACAAACAACTCAGTAGAAGAAGGTACTGCAGAGAGTCAAGCATCACTGGCTACCATTCTTAGCATGTTTAGGTCGGAGGGGCAGTATGAACGCAACCACCCACCGGCACGTTTGTACAACGCGAATCTGACTAAAATGTGAGCCCTCGACCTCCTCCCTTTTTCTTTTGTGGATGGGGTGGGTTTTATTGAATTTGTGGCAGCCATCTGCCCAAAATGGAAGGTTCCTAGCTGGTCATATTTCGTCAGAGTTGCTGTTCCAGCACTACATCACAACGTGCTCGAATTGCTTGGACAAGCTTTGTAGCAGAGTGCTGGTCACATTATCCACCTGACAACAGACATGTGGACCAGTTGCCAAGCCACTGATTACATGTGCATCACTGCACAGTGGATCTCTTTTGTGGGGGTTAGAGAAAACATATCTGCAGTTGTTGACACGGCTGAGATTTTTAATGCCGCTCGGAAACATGCAACTGTAGCCATGTTCGCCAAGGAGAAGTTTCATACTGCTGCAAACATTTTGGAAGACTTTGACAACAAGGTCTTTGAATGGCTGCAACCAAGAGGGCTTAACATTGGTTTTGTTGGCACGGACAATGGCAGTAATATAGTTAAGGCCATGGCCGATGGTGGCTATTTTAGGGTCCTGTGTTTGGCACACTGCATTAACATCATTGTTTAAGACTTTCTGAAAAAAAGAAGACTGAGTCAGCAACTTACTGACCACCTGCAGAAGAATCTGCACACATTTCTGCCATTCTTTTAAAGCCCGGAAGCAGCTGAGGATCATTTAACGTGATAACAGAATGCCAGTTAAAGCACTCATCCAGGAGGTTCCAACACGTTGGAACTCAGCTTATTGCATGCTTGAACGTCTGTTTGATCAGTACAGACTAATCAATGAATATGTCATGCAAAGAGGGGATGCTACTGTGAAAGGCATGATCATTGAGATGGACCAATGGGGCCTAGTTAAATGCCTGACAGAGATGCTGCTTCCTTTCAAGGTCTTCACACGTGAAGTCAGCAAGGAGGACTGTACTATGGGCCAAGCTATCCATTGCACATGCTACAGGAACAGCTGAAGTGGGTGTCTGCAATGTACACAGGTGTGGAGGAAAAAAAAGAAGCAAATGAGTTGGTGGAGAGCTTAACCCTTCGCTTATCTGAAAATACAAGGGTGCGAAGAGGCATTGTGTCATCCAACCATTACATTTGTGCCACAATTCTTGATCCACGGTACAAACCATTACTGCATACTTTCATTCCTTTTTCAGATGGTGATGTTGCCAACTACAAAACCTGAATAGCTGTGCAAGCCCGTCAGCTAGAAAAAGAACGGCCGGGAATTAGAGGCCTACTCCTCCGGGGCACAACAAGTACTGCAGGGCAGCCTTCAAGTTCAACTTCAGAGCCTGAGGGCAGTGCGGTTGGCTCACAGCAGCCAAAACCACGAACAACACCAAGAACAACAAGAACAGGAGCATCAGCCCCAAAATCGGCACAGGAATGGTTTCTACAGGCAGGGCTTAAGTCCAGTGCTGAGGCAAAGGCAAAAGAGGCCAAGCAAAGTGGAGCACCCATGAGCATTGAGCGGATGGTCCAGGCCTATCTGGATGACCCAACAGAGGTCTACTTTGATCAAAACTCTTTGCTGTATTGGTATAGGAAAAGGCGACAATGGTCGCTCAGCAGGCTGGCAATAAACTATCTGGCATGCCCCGTCACAAGTGTCTCTGCTGAGAGTGTTTTCAGTGCTGCTGGTGCCGTTCTGACAGCGGGAAGGACCAGTCACTTGCCCCAAAACATGGATAGGTTAACTATGATCAAAATGAATCAGCACTTTATACCACCGGATTACACCATCCCTGAAGTAGCACAGCAGGAAGATGATGACGGCGACTCAGGTCATGGAAGTAGTGTATTAGGTGACCTACCTCTGGGTGAACCACCAGAGTTTGAGGACATGCTCTACTTCCCTGACAACCAGGCTTTTGAATTGCTTTCTTTCTTCCTTTGATGCCGAAAAAAGCCCCCAAAAAAGATACAGCTAAGGAATATTATTGGCTTTATTATTTGTGTGTGTGTCACTGTCTTTCTGGTTCGAATCACAAAAAATCCATCACCACTGTCTTTCTCTTTTATTGCCGGATTGGAGTTGCAACCTTCGGGGTGATTCAGGCGCTATATAAGTCTATAAATAAATAAATGAATAAACTGTGTGTAGTCAGTGAAAAAGTAAGTCCACTCCTCCTGACTCGCCCTAAATCCATTTCCCTCGAGCCAGACATTGGATGGAGAATTCATACAACAAATGTGAAATGTGTGCCTGCCTCCAAACCTGGACTCTGACTATATATCTATCCTTTCCAAGCCTAGGGGGACTGGTCCGGAAGAACAGGTAAATGATGGCATTCATTGCATGCTGAGTGATTGATGTTCATTGTGCATGATGTCTACTAGTATTCTACACACAAAAAAAGTGACTCAAGTCAATCTTTCCCTTCTTGTTGTCCAATAACAAAATTGTACTACTGCAGGCCGATCCATTGCATTTTGAGTCGGGAGTCGGGACGAATCTGGACTCACTCGGGACACTTTTGGTACAGAGTTGGACACCATGACCATACCACACTCGCAGTCAGTCAGGAGGATTGGAGATGATTGATGGAATAACTCGGGCATGAAGTGGCCTAAAGGTAAACAACACCAGATCTACATGTCTGTGTAGTGTTGGAGGTGAGTGTGGTGTGACTGTCAGCGGTACATTGATTTTGTTACTTAATTTGGAAAATGCTATGTTGCTGTGTGTGTATGTATGCTCAGTGCTGTCTGGCTCAAATTCGAAGCTAAGTGGAGGTTGGGTGCGGGGTCCTGCTCCTGTTGTTGGAGGTAATTGCCGGAAACAGACATGATTTAGCCATGCCGCCTCTGAAAGTCTTCTTGTTGCACTCCTCCTTACTGCCGTACCACGGGAGGCACTGGGGGGCTTGGCTGGGGTCCGGGGCATTGGAGACGTCTGCAGCTGCTTCCTCCTCCACTGCCAGAACCACCAGCCGCCGATATTTGTCCCGGATGGCCTCCAGCTTCCGTTGCCGGGCCCTGGCTGTTAACTCCTGCCTGTTGGGTTGTTGTGGTTAGGATGGAGTAGCTATATCAAGAAAGAAAAAAGACAATTGTAACCAATACTCTTATTACAACAGTAACACAAAATTATACACATAAAATTATAGTGGCACAGTAACACTAGCAAGCACAGTACATAACATTTGTGGTATCCTCCTACTTCCTCGGCCCCTAACATTTGTGTGATTAGAGATTCAGACATTACTAGGCACTATGGAGTAGACAAGTCTTCTTCTTCTCTCTCTTGTTTAGCTAAATTAACCTTGTAGGCATGCCAGCTCAGTCAGCTTGCGCACTAGACAGACATACTTGTGTTGCAGTCGCATACTCACGTTACTTTACTACTGTCTGCAGGTGGGGCAGCTGTACTACACAATTATCTATTTTTCTATTATGGCCTTACTCTATTAAATCAATGGCAACTGCTCAATTTCAGTTTCACCCTGACTACTACAACAAGGCAGATGATATCTTATTACTAATATGAATTATGATATACGGTACGACGTGAGGTACTACTATTGTTTGATTTTGTAACCATGCAGCCGATAGGCCACCCATGGCTGACATGACCGAAATGATATCGGTAGGAAGCGGGAGTGGGCCTCGGAGTAAGGGAGGCGATTGATAATGGGTGGGTACATACATACACAATATATATGTTGTGCTTGCAAACTACTACTGTGAGTCAAGGGAGTATTTTGAAATACAACCTTGAATCAAAAACCTTGAAAAATCCTTGTTTCTTCCCAGCGATTTTTCCATTTATCATTGCATTGCTCTTCTAGCATTTTTTTATTCTAATCTTCACCCTTGGCTTTGCAACTCTGGCACGGTTTATTTTTCTTTTACATTCTCTTCATCCAGGCTTCACCCATGTTATGATTGAATACCATCCAGGCATCCATCCATTCATATTAAACATGGCTATTAGTCTTAATCTCAACAAACCTTTCACCAACACCATACATTTGTCTTTTTTTTTACCACCACCCATACGTCCTTGCATGCCTTTCAGTTTGACCCATCAAACACCCCAGAGGATTCCTTTCACCCACACAGTTTCACCCACCCAGGCAGGCATCCTTTCTTACACCTTTCACCCATCCTTCAACCACCCATGCATCCTATCAGCCACCTATGCATCCTAGGCCCCCTTCCTTCACCCATGCATCCTTCTCTGCCAGTCATATATTACACGTCACCCGTCCTTCCTCCTTCCATCCTTCTTTCACTTTTTGTTCAACCCATCAATCAAGGTTGTCTGACTCTTAGTCTTCTTCATAAAACTTTTCCAGCTGAGTTGAAGTGAGATAGAAGAGGCTATTAGTTACTCAACTCCCGCTGCTAATGCTATTGCTAATGCTAAGTAAAGGGTGTCTTCGTCAACCGTTGTTCACAACAACTTAGTCTCTCTCAACAGTACAGTGTACACCCTTACAGTAAGTGTATTGTCAATAAGTAAGGAATATAACTTACCACTGCCTGCCGCTGCTGCTGGCTCACCCCCTGCACCTGCCACATCTGCTGCTCCCTCCTTACTGGTGTTGCCTTCGTCGTTGGCCCCAGCACTGGTGGTCAGTATGCCTAGAAAAAGCATTTCACATTCTTTAGATGCCATATACGCCTCCCCCTATTTTTATTTTCACTAGCAAGATTGAAAATACAATACAGACATGCACCACACACATCACTAATACAATTCAGGTACTAGAGTAGAGTAGACAGTATGTCCTATCCTATCAAAAATAATCAAATATCTTGTTGTGCATTTTGTTGGTGGCAATTTTCGAAAAGGTTCTTCAGAAGAAGACAACCCAAAGGACTGGACTCAGTGGCTAGAGCTATTGGTGAATGTGAGTTTTTAAAAAGAACAAGAGTGGCAAGCTGGGCAGACAATCGGACATGAGGTCTCTCTTGGATGGAAAATATAATGATGCCCTACTCCTCCTCCTCATACTTCCTTCCAGCCATGTTGCACGGTAATCAGTTGTTCACCATCAACTGCTGCTAATAAAAATAGTACTAGGCCTAGATGAGAAAAAGTAAAATACACCACTTTGGGGTGTCCAACGTGACCATCATTTTATTTACTGATTAGGCATGAGAAAGAAAGTAAAAGAAAGCCTTCTAATCTCAACAAACATGCTTAGAATACCTTAGTTGGGCATGCAATCTGCACAGCAGAGTAGTAGTGCTAGTAGTAGTAAGGACCAAAGTGTTCTCTGAGTCTTACAGTATGCCACCACTAGGAAGGCCACAAAATATAAGGGGGAAGGGAAATCTGACAGAAAAACCAGAATAAAGCAAGCTACAGACAGACTAATAGTAGTACAGAGTCAGAGGCAGTTTGATTTGATGTAAACACAAAAGAAACCGACACTAGAAATATAAATAATTAAGTTGGTAGGTAATTCGAGGATAACAAGAATTTAGAAACAGATAGATTGAAGAAGATTTAGTAAAAAATAGAATTAGGAAATGGAAATAATAGTTCAAAAAAATACGTTGCGGTAAAAGTTAGGGAAATATATATTATTTTAACAACAGGAGGACTTACTGGGGCCAGCAGAGCCATCTGCAGAGGAGCGATCCTGGGAGGCAACTCCGTCTCCCGCCTCGGCAGACCCCTTCTTCTTCTTGCCCCTGGATGCTGATCATGTAAGACATAATTAAAGAGACAAAAATTGATTGGTGTGAAATAAATATAAAAAAATCTCTCCAAAAAGATTTTTTGACAGGAAACAGAAATTGCAATAAAATTGACCTGTCTAATCAGATCGACTAGTAGTAGACTAGTATCGCAGTGGAGGACCGTCCTATCTTTATTATTGCAGTTCCATTCCGATTCCAGAATCCTAAACCTAAGTACCACCTAGCCTGCCTATTCCAAAGACTTTGGAATGAATTGCCCAAAAATTATATTTGCTTCTTCTAAGTTTCGATCTCATTCGCAATCATCAAGCCCCTTTGACGGGCCAATTCACTAAGTCTGTATTTATTTTAGTCTTCTAAAGTGCATAGATGGATGCATGTATATTGCATACACCAAATTGGTTGGTTGCTGCGTTGCTATATTATTCACTCACTAACAAACTGCAAAAGGTTCTACTAAGTACGAAGGATTCAGCAGCACATGAGAGGAGGATGTGTCACGCGGACCGCTAAAAAATTACCATCTAATACTAATTAACTAACTAACTAACTACCTACCACTATCTTAGTGACAGGACAAAGGAAAGGAGTCTCTCTAGTCTGCATTACCTAACTTAAGTTCTCTAACCTCTCTTACATAAAGACCAATCGAGCGCAAAGTTGCAAACAAGAAAGATTAGTAGTGCCGAGTACCTGTCTAGAAGAATAACAATCACATATTATAAGATATTTAAACATAACTTACCTGCATGTAAGCAGCAGCAGCATTCTTGCTATTTGGGGATATAAAAATATTTGCAGAACACACAATAGTAATATAATTAGCTACTCACCAAGCCCCACGACCTCAACACCTAGCAGGTCCAGCAGGTCCAGCTCCCAGTCCAGGATGTCAGAACACCGGTGCGTCAGTTGGTTATGGGTCCTCCGGAACATAGAGCAGTGAAACACTGCCCGGCGCACCCTCGCCCACTGGCGGTGACACTCCTCGGTCCTGTACTTTAGACATGGCTACAGCCAGAACTGCTGAATCGATTTGCACCAAATTCGGCAGAAAGGTAGATGTTGGTCCAAGCAAGTGCCTTTTTGCAATTTGGTGTAAATCCGTTCAGTAGTTTCAGAGTTATATAAAGAAATTTCCAGTTGTATATATAGGGACGCAGTGGATATGCGACCCCTCCCAATCTTGTGCTGAGATCTGATTGGCTGCCAGCACTTCAAACCAGGAAGTGTTGGCAGCCATCTTGTTACTCAGTTGTACTGAGTCACAGTGAAAAACATTAAAAAAAGAAAAGCGGGCAGGGAAGAATCACCCTGACCCCCTAGGCCTTTTGGGGAGTCTCACAGGGACCCCACAAAGCCAAAAAGGCATTTCTTGGAAAAAAATATTCGGCAGGAGTCACGCTGGATCTGCGACTCCCGCCGAAATTCTTTTTAAGCGTGAAGCGCGGTCTCCCGCACGTCTTAATGGGGAGGCCCCCAGGTGGACCAAATCCCAGTGGCATGGTCAAATTATAATGAATTTAAGGAGCGAGGCTCAAGGGGCCCCCCTCCTAGGGTATTTATATACCCTGGGGACCGCCACCTCTCCGGGGATTATATTTCTATAGGGGGCTGCATGGGCCCTCTCCAAGGGACCAATTTGTAAGAAATATGGGGGCCTCACAGACCCACCCCTGCCTCTGGGACCACCACCTCCTCTGGGCCATTTTTAATTAATTTGAGGGGTCCTCATGGACCCCCCATGCCCCGGGGACCACAACCCTCCCCGGGGGTTAAATATTTGTATTGAGGGGGCCTCACGGACCCCCAACCAGGGGATCACTACCTTCCTGGAGCCAAAATACCAGAGGGCCACATGGCCCTTCTAAGTAAAAGAGGGGGGCATGTGCCCCCCTCCTGGAGCCAATAATGGCTATGGGGATCGCCACCCCCCAGGGCCAGTCCTTGCAATGTTGGGTTTGTGCTGACCTTTTACCTAGTTAGGTGCTGCATAAATGTTGTGTGGTTTTCTCCCAAAACTAGCCTTATTTATTATGCATAAGGATTCTCGGAATCACAGCAGGATTACCTTCTTCTGCATAATAACTATGTATAAGGGTCATCCCTTTCGTCATCCTCGGCCGACATGACACAGCAAGGTAGAACCCCTGAGGGTACCTTTTGGGTATATAAACTCCATATCTTTGCTGGGGCAGGCACAGGAGAAAGACTTCCATGCTGACACACTGACGCGAGACGCTGAGGATCCTGCATGACAACACTCCAGCATGCAGTGTTCTGACATCCCTCGCGGGGTGTCCATCTCGAGACCAAGACGGGGTCCTTCGATCTCTCACACCAGGTAATGGGGTTGGCTTCATCCTAGGGGGATTCTTGGCTCTAAACCTACATACATGCTAGGTATACTTAGGTACATCTAGTTAGGGTTGCATAGTAGGAGTACGTTTTTTATTGTCATATATTTATATACCTGCCTATATTCATTGTTTTAGCACTATGGTAGAAATCTACCATCCTTTTACTCTGTTGGTGCTTATAATCATTTATATCTGTTTCTGTCTTATGGTTGTTTCAGCACACCTATTTTACACTAGAATGATGCTCGTTCAATAAATGTACTGTTTCCACGATCCCTGATGGGACAGGGTTGTCATGTTCGATAGTTGCCAGAAACTATTCGCTCCTTGGTAAGAGGAGTTCATAGTGGCACTGTGAGCTAGCTGGTATATAGGTGAACATACCCAGTGGGGGGTGTCTGGAATCAGTCTGGACACCAATCCCACAGTTTATGTTGTCTAAACGTGCAGATCCTATATAGATTTATAGGAACTACACAACAGCCGAAGTGATCGTTGAGATGTGGGAAGCAAGGATGCGATGAGTTATCATCGAACCGCTTAGTTGTGGGCAATGAGTGGCGCCGAGCAGCCTAAAGTCGGAGATGCATCAGAAACTGGAGATGATGCACCTCACAGTTGGCGATGCGATGTCCATGGTCCATGCAGCAGTGATGATGCGTCGGCATCGAAGGAGATGCATTGGTTCCGATCGTGGCAACATCATTGATGTTTGGATTCTGGCAGTTGCAGCACTTTTAACCATTTCCAAGGGCCCAGGACTTTATTGGCACCACTTTGGCAGGGCAATACTTACAGGAAACAAAGTCCAGATGCTGTTGCAGGTTGATGTGAAGTCTCTGATGTCCCTGAGACTTAGAACAGGGGCAAGCCAGCATGCCTTTACAGTCACTCTAGGTTCAAGTGAGATGGGCCCAGTCCTTCCTCAGCAGTGCAGGGGGTAGCAGGGCAGCACAGCAGAAAAGCAGTTCTTCCAGAGCAGCAGTCCAGCAGAGTGGCAGTCCTTGTAGCAGCACAGCAGCCCTTCCTTCTGGCAGGGTTTTTTACAGTTCCGTTAGTGTACTGAAGTGGTAGGGTCAGAGACACAGTACTTATACCCATTTGTGCCTTTGAAGTGGGGGCAAATTCAAAGAGGTCTTTGAAGTCCACAAAAGTCCTCCGTCCCAGCTCCTGCTCCTAACTCACTACAGGGGAATGTTGCCCTGGATGCAGCCGGGGCAGTACACCTATATTTGTTTGGTTTTCTTATCACCCGCCTTTTAGACTTTTTACTAACGATTTCTCACCCGCAGTAATCACATGGAAAACAGACTACGCATATTTACCACCACTGTCCTCCTTTTAAGAGAAGGCTGTTGCAATGCAGCAAGGGTAAGGCGCACTTGGCCGGTTGAAAATGAACACATGTGCACACACATGTGTACACATATGCAGGCTGCATGTGGGAGACTACTCTCTTGCACTGTCCAGTAATAGCACACAGGTAACCTGGCAAAATGGGGGCTCTGCAGGAATAGGTATTCACCCATGGTAGTATACACTGACAGGGGAAATCAGTGTGCTTTACTGTTTTATCTATAGTAGCAGTAGCACCCCATTATGCACAAGGAAGGGAGAGGCTTCTCTTGCCTGCATATTTCTACACACTTTGCTGCTGGATCCTATGACTACCATGTAGAGCTGGAAGAATGAACCTCCTGACCCCCACTCAGGTCCAAGGACTCTGCCCACGTGTCCCCAGGACCAGTGGGACTCCCCAAGGTTCAGTGTAACTGGCCCCCTTACACCGTCAGAGGACCAGTTGGGGGAAAGTATGTTGAAGACTGCAGCATTTAAGAGGTGAGAAGGGTTTCTGCAACTGCCCCTGGTGGATAGAATTCACCACCAGGAGTAAAACAAGCCCAGGATAATCAAAATCCACCCAACGTGGCCTTAGATATCACATCCGAACGTTTGGTGACCTTTGACATTTCCCTCCTCGGAGCGTTTGGAGCTCCACTACTTGGCCGGTGAAATTCCGCTGGGGTAGTCCAGGGCCCGGGAATGGCACAAGGAAGCTGTCCAATTTATTGCTAGGGGAGAGGATGTTAGTGGGGCTCCCTCCCTGTTCCTCTATTTTGTCCAGAGACCCCAACCACCGGTGTAGATTCTTATTTCGGGGGTGGGGCTGGAACCCTATCCCCGGATCCACAAATGTTCACCAGCTCTGGATTGGGGCCACTGTTGCACTACCCCCAAAAGGTGAGAGAGGCCCAGGACCCCATCCTTGGGCCCTGTTACCACTACTGAGTAAGGTGGGAGTGCCTTCACACCCCCCCACATGGCCCACCTTTCCCACTCCCTGCACCCATTTCTGGGGGGAGCGGGAGGAGGCCACACACACCCATGATGCTTTGCAGGGCCTACTCAATTAAGTCTCTTTTCTGTCTATTTCTCCTCTCATGGTGGCCCTAGGAGGATTCATCCAAAATTATCACCTCCCCTGGATTTCTGGCACATTTTCGAGCATTCCCATGGCTGGAGGTTTCGCTCTTCAGCTGGGCGTGTTATGCCCTCTAGGGGCCATGTGTATGGTAACATTCAGAAATGCCTGGAAGGCCTGAAAATGCACAAATGTAATGTCAATGCTGCTACGCTCTCTCGGGAGGGGACTGGATGTTTGCGATACAAGGCTATTTGAATGTGATGCCCTCTAGGGGCTGTTTTTGCAATTGCAGTTTGATTTCAAATACATAAAAGTATACACAAACACAAAGTTTATTCTTGATGACTAGTTTTTACCGGGTACCATAATGATTGCACATTTTTTAGTGGTTCATCACAACAGATTTAAAATGTTTTAATGATTATTAACACAACAATGACAATGACTTCTGGAAAAGTGTTGCATTTATTACTAAACAAACTGATAAAACTTTGATGATATGTTTGGGTGACTTATACTACAATGTAATCTATTGTATATGCCATGTGCCAATGTATATATTTGTAAATTATTGCATAATATTTAGTAGTGTCTGTGTAATAAATGTACTTCTCCTATTTGTAAAGTAAATGTACTGACTGGAAAATAATTTATTGTGTTATTATTACTTGCCAGTGACTGGGGATTACTAGCCCACACCACCTCCCTTGAGTAGTTCTTGGACTGCTCCGCTCCACTACCCTGTGAGGGTCAAGCGCTACAATGAGGTGTTTGGTTCCCAGTGAGGACAATTGTGGACATATTGAGCATGGTGGCCACACAATTAATAGCCCAATTTTCAACAGGGGGTATGCAGCCCTTTGTGTGGGAACAGGACACAGCCTATTCAGGTGTAAGTGTGAGCTCTTCCCTCCCATCCTGCCCAGGATGATCCATCAGAATGTGGATGGCCACTCAGTCACACCTGAGCTCCCTTTGTATGTGGCTGTCTAAAGGGAATGCATGTCACCTACCCCAGACATGTATTGGAGACAGATGCAGGCACACACGGCAAATAGCAGAAAAATGTCATCTTTCATAAAGTGCAATTTTCAAAACGGTAATGATGAATTCAACTTTTCCAGTAAATAGGATTTATCATCACCATTCTCATGATATGAAACATGAATCAGGAATTACAGCTTATTAGTATAATAAGGAATTCCCAATGTTAACCTAAGCGGGGGGTAGGCTGCACAGAAGTTAAAAACTCATTTGGGTGTTTTTCACTACCGGGACACACAAAATTTAAAAGAACATGTCCTACCTGTTGATTACATATCACCCTGCACTATAAGCTACCTAGGGCCTATCTTATGGGTGACTTATATGTAATAAAACAGGAGTTTAAGGCTTGGCAAGGGGTTTTAAGTGCCAAGTCAACATGGCAGTGAAAATTGTACACACAAGCTCTGCAGTGGCAGGCCTGAGATATGTTTAAGTGCTACTAGTGTGGGTGGTACAATCAGTGCTGCAGGCCCAATAGTAGCATTTAATTTACAGGCCTTGCACTCCACTAGGGACTTATAGATACATTAAATATGCCACAACCAATCCATGTTTTACTCACCTACCCAAACACTCACTCAAACAGCCACTCACTTTCACACCCGGTCACTCACCCATAGAGCCACTCACATAGCCATTCAGTCACCCATACAGCCACTCACACACCTTCTCATCCACCCATAAAGCCTCTCACACAGCCACTCACCAGCCTGTACAGCCACTCACACATCCACTCACTCACCCATACAGCTACTCACACACCTACTAATTCATCCATACAGCCACTCACACACCCACTCAAAAACCCATTGAGCCACTCAGATACCCACTCGGACACGGATTCACACAGTCAAACAGCCACTCACATAATATGTTAGAAATAGTACCACCCATTAGCAGTACAGAGAGATAACTATATCTTGTCCCTCCACCATGGACTGCTTATGACCTCTGATAGTACATCACTCATTCCATGTTCTATAGCATCATTTATGACATCGCTGATAGTTTAGCATTTAGATAATTTTTCCAAGAAAACACAGTTGCTTACCCTTTGCCAAGCCTAAAAACTTTCAATCATTTGTCCTTTACAGAAGTGGAGCTTCAACTGGGACACCTGCAATGTTTATATTTGTAAGTGCTTCTCTTTCAGGTTTAATTTCTGAAATGAGCATCAGGGCCAGAATGGAACATCACCTGCCCGTTTATCCAACAAGAGACCACAGTTTTGCATGAAATGTCTACCTGACTGGAGTATTTTCTACTGGTTTATTAGTAAGTGCTCTCATTGGGTAAATGTCTAGTGCATATGCTACACTACACCTGTGTAATGGACCATGAGGAAATGTCTCCAGTGACCTTGTGTGCCTATAATTATGGCAAAATGGTGTTCCTTGAGTGTCTTCTTCCTGACATCCAGCTGTTTGTGACTTAATGAAGGTAACAGGAGGGCTTGTTTTCCCCTGATGACCCTCATTATCCAAGGGGACTTCATTCTCCAACCAGTAGTGCACCAGGAGGTGCATTTGCAAAGTGGTGGAGAAAGGGGGTGGGGCCTCCAATGACCTCTCAGCAATCCAGCTGAATGGGACTTACTGGAGGTAACAGGAGGTGTAGTTGACACCCAAGAAAGGTCAGGAGACAAGGAGACTTCATCCCCTAACTACTAGTGCACCAGGAGTCGTGTTTGCAGAGTGGTGGTGCAAGGGGGCGGGGCCTCTGGCAACTTGCCTGCTGGCTTTTATTTCCTTTTTTTCCCTTCTAATACAGGGGGGCCCCCCTTCCCTGGACTGATTTGGGCCCGGGAACTCCATCCCCGGGGCCCAGACTTTAAAAAATATATATATATATTTAGGGGAGGGGCCGCCTCCCTGGGCCGATTTCGGCCCCAGGGGACCACATTCCCCAGGACTCGCCCTTTTAAAAAAAAACTGTGAAACGGGATGGGGCCGCGTGGCCACCCTCCCCAGGCTGATTTAAGCCCCAGGACCCCATTGCCCGGGACCTAACTTCTTAGTTGGGGACAATATGGGTGTCATTTGGCCTACCCAGGGGTTTCCTGAATGTTCTTTTGTCAATTTTGCTGTGGATCGGCCTGCAAATCTGTGAAAAAATTGAATTTAATAAAATGCTTTTAAGCGCAGACCCCGCCACCACCACTGGGGGGTCAGGGTATTCCTACCCAGACCCCTTTCTTAATTTTTTTAATTTTTAGGGGGATTTGGCTTCAAGCTGAGTCCCAAGATGGCTGGCAACACTTCAAGGTTGAAGTGTTAGCAGCCAATCAGATTACAGCACGGGGACTGTTGGATCCGTGGGTAATTGGCGTGCCCGGATATACACATTTGTTTTCCAGTTATTATCTCCCAAACTACTGAACGGATTTATACCAAATCACAAAAAGCACAATCTGCATCCCAATATCTAGCTTCCTGCCAAATTTGGAGTAATTTCAGCCAGTGATTCGGGCTGTAGACTTGTCCAAAGGTCCTATAGGAATTAACTTGGGAAACACACCTTTTTTGACCCCCCTTTTTTCTCAGCCCCCACTACATGAAACATCCCAAAACTTTCCAGGCTCCATCTGAAGTGCAGGGCAAATTTTGGGTGGGAAATGTCATGAAGATTCATCAACAGGCGCCAAAGATATAGGCACCTGAAAATGACCTTTTTGCTAGAAACTCCCTCCTAACTATAACTACCTACTGGCATGTGCCAGTAGGTAACATATATATAATATATATATAGAGATGTTGAGGATACGCCGTACAAGCAGTACTGAATTTGATCTTGCAGAGGCACAGCAACTGAGTAAAATGAGATTTTTGGAGCGGGGTTACGATGAAAAAACTGTAAATATAGCCATCTTAA
Organism: Calotriton arnoldi; assembly: GCA_963921515.1. NCBI lineage: Eukaryota > Metazoa > Chordata > Amphibia > Caudata > Salamandridae > Calotriton > Calotriton arnoldi. The sequence goes on along the minus strand of CAWUFW010002747.1, from coordinate 1,855,518 downwards.
AAGCTAACAGGTTGGACAGAAATTAGTTATTAGCTCAAAAATCCCCAAAAGCCTTAGCCATGTCAAGGTAACCGACACTGAAACCAGACTCATTTTAACATACAGTAAAGAACAAAATACTTTGCGAAAGATCATTACTAGGAACTGGCCAGTGGTCAAAAGTGATCCCGTAAATGGAAAACTGTTGCCTAAACACCCTAGCATTACGTTTAGAAAATCTAAGTCTATGAGGGATTCGTTGGTCAGTAGCAGTCCAGAGATTTTAAAATTGACCAATTGGCTTACTGCCCGTAGGGGGTTTGTAAAGTGCAACTCTTGCAGGGCCTGTAAATATGGGGCAAATAGAACAACTTACAAAACCCCTTTCTCAGAGGATCCTGTCAAAATTACAAAATTCCTTACATGTCGCACGGAATTTGTGGTATATGTGTTGGAGTGCTCTTGTGGGTTGCAGTATGTGGGCAGTACCAAGTTACAGGCCCACAAGCGTATACTGCAACACATGAGAGCAGTTACCAACAATGACCAGACATATCCCATTTCACGTCATTTCAAAGAAATTCATGCTAGTGACTTAAACCATCTTACCTATTTCATAATTGACTCCATTCCAATGTCCAGGAGAGGGGGAAACAGAGAGGCGAAACTCAGACGCCTTGAAACACAATATATTGTAGAACTAGACACCAAGACCCCTAATGGACACAATTCCAGTGAGGATTTTTATACGTGGTTATATTGAATATGTTAGATAACTGTAACTTCCTCACTTGATATCATTGTAACATCCACGATTTTCCTCACCTATCCTGATTTTATTATCATCTTTTCAGCATGCTGCAGAAAGCATTTAAGCTTGAATGAATTTACTATGAGATTTTAATCCAACACCTTATTTTAGTTATTTATTTATTTTATTTTTTTAAGTTTTCAAAGACCTTTATTGTCGCCGACTTGGTTGACTACACAGCATGATGCCTACATCCCAATGGGCCGGCATTGCGTGGCAGTGTGCATACTTAAGGCAATAGAGGCGGGAGGGGCGATACACAGCAAGCCGCCTACAACCACATCGGGCCGGCCGCGTCAGTTGGGCGATTATCACGAGTGACCACAGCTAAAGGTCTCGAACATTTTATGCATTGAAGTAACAAAAACAGGTAACATAACAGTAATGCCACAAGTCACCAAGAGTGAGTAGGTAAAGAGTCCCCCATTCATGAATTCCTGCCCCTTATTTACGCGTGTGTAAGATATGTTCCAGTCCCCATTGCTACATTGCAGATGCCCTGCCAAGTCTCTTTTGATAACTCCCAGTCCTCATTGTTTCTCCCCTCCCTGTGTAATATTCCCAGCCGCACGGGGTTCCAGTAGTATTTCAGTGGTTGTGTCGTGGTCTAGTAGATAACCCTGAAGAGGAGCCCAGATGTCGCGTGGGCGAGAGGAGAGTGGTAGCAGTTCAGCATAGAGATTGAGCTGCTCTTGACAGTATATAAGGGCATGGATCCAGTCCTTAAATTTAGGAGCCCGTCCCCTGCCCCACCTACAAGCGATTTGTCGCTTGGCCAGAAGCAGGGCTTGTGAAGCATAGCGCCGTATGTTAGCGGGCAGTGGTTGAGTGTACCCTAGTAGGGCGGTGAGAGGGTCTGCCGGTACATGTGTTCCCAACATTTGGTCTAAAGCAGCCATTACCTCCCCCCAGTATCGGCGGATAGGCGTAAAGTCCCAAGCCAAGTGTTTGAAATCCGCTCCTGGCTCCCCACAGCGATCACATTGATCGTTATCGCGCAAGTGTAGACGATGTAGGCGCGCAGGTGTAAAATATAACCGGTGGACGTATTTGTAGTGTATAATGCGTAGCCTGCTGCTGGCTGTGACCTCCCCTGTTTGGCGACAGCAGAAGGACCATTGCTCTTCCGTGTGGGGGTGTCCCAACTCTCCCTCCCATTTGATCTTGGCTGGTGGGGGTCCCACTCGCATTCATTTTGAGTGGTGCGATACAGAAGTGAGACCACATGAGTAGGGGTGGTTTGTTGTAAAAGAGCATGAAGGGGGGGCATGATGGGAGGTTCCTGTGGGAAGCATGAGGTGAGGGTCCGTATATCTTGCCTAAGCCTGACGTAATAGAATCGCTCCAAAGGGGTGGGAGAGTAGGCTCCAAAGAATTCCTCGCTAGAGCGGAATGTCCCGTTCATATAGAGTTGTCCCCAGGTGAGATTAGACAGTTTACGAAGTAACTGGCGGCAGCCCCCCTCTCGTGTGACCGGGATGTCAAGTCTCCCTTGTAGGGGTAGTAGAGGGGAGTACAGTAGAGGACAGCGGGTTCTTCGGGCTAGGTCTTTCCAAGCGCTAGTAGTGCATTGTACAGTGGTGGAGGTAATATGTCTAGGGACCGCGGGGGTGCTCAAGTATGCGGAACATGGTGTGGGGGTCATGTGGCCATCCTCTATTGCTAGATGAGGCATATATGGGGGAGGATGCATCCAGTAGGCTGCAAAGTGAGCCTGGGCACATATGAAATAGAGTTCCAAATCGGGTATCTCGAATCCTCCGTCCGCGAAGGGTCGCGTAAGGATATCCCAGCTTAACCTGGCTTGTTTCCCGCCCCATACCAGTCGAATCATTTGTGTTTTGAGCCCCTGAAATAAATGGCGGCTAGGAGCGTAAGGTATATTCGTAAATAGGTAGAGCACTTTAGGAAGTATAACCATTTTGATCAGTGAGACTCTTCCAGCCATGGAGAGGGGTAGCGCTATCCATCGTGTAACCTTGTCAGTGAGGAGATCAAGCATCCGTCCATAGTTAGACCGCATCAGTTCCCTAGAGATGTCGATGCCGAGGTATGTAAGTGTGTCTTCACACCACTTGAGTGGATAATCCGGGACAAACCGCGTGGTGGCATCTGTAAGAGGGTATACCTGGGATTTCCCCCAATTGATGTTGATCCCTGAGAGGTGGCCAAACCGGATGAGGAGTCTAAGGATGGGGTTAAGACTTTCATCTGGGTTGCGCAGGAACAGCGTAAGATCATCAGCGTATAAAGAGATCAAGATTTGGCGTTCAGGGTAGATCAGCGCATGGTCCCGGTAGTGTTGTCTGATTTTGGCCGACAGGGGCTCGATCGCTATTGCAAAGAGTAGGGGTGAGAGGGGGCATCCTTGACGGGTGCCCCTAGCTATTGTGAAGGGAGAGGATTGGACCCCGTTGACCATAACACGTGCCTGCAGTCCCGGGTACAGCAAGTCTATCCATGCCAGGAAGGGGGCCGGAAACCCCATGCGCTGTAAGATGAAAGCTAGATAATCCCACTCTAGTGAATCGAACGCCTTAGTGGCGTCAAGGAATATGGCAGCGGTGTTCGTGTCAGGATCGATGTCCTGCAGAACTGCGAACAGAGTACGCAGATTGTGGGATGTGCCTCTATTGGGTACAAAACCCGATTGATCGGGGAGTACAAGGGCGGTCATGAGAGGGCTGATGCGGTTAGCAATCAGTTTCGCCAGTATTTTGGCATCAACGTTAATCAATGAGAGGGGCCGGTATGAGTCGCATTGTAATGCCGGTTTGCCTGGTTTGGGCAAGGAGACTATGCGCACCTCCCGCATGGTGGGGGGTAATATGCCTGTTTCACGCGCCTCTTCAAAGACTTGTCACAGTACCGGGATAAGTAAATGGTGGAATGTTTTATAGAACTCAGCCGGGAGGCCGTCTGGCCCCGGGGCCTTGCCGGATTGGAGTTGCATGATGGCGGAGATGATCTCCTCATCTTCATGATGTGCTAAGAGCGCTTCCCGCTGGCCGTCGCCCAACCATGCTATGGCAGTGTCCTCAAAGAATGGGGTGAAGTCTATCGGGTGAGTTCTGTGCGTTTTATATAGGGCTTTATAAAAACTGCGAAACGTTCCCACTATCTCCGAGGTGTTTCTATGCAGCTGACCATACTCATCTTCAATTTCAAGGACCGTATTAGAGAAGCGGGAGGGGCGAATCAGAGAGGCAAGCGCCTTCCCCGGCCGCTCGCCCTCTCCATATCGGCGCGCCTGGTGGTGTTTCCCCCGAAATTTGCATTCACTCTCAGCTGTTTTCTGGTATTCAGTAATTAAGGTTCTCAATTGAGCCTGTAGTTCTGGAGTGGGGGCGGTGTGCATCATAGTTTCCGTACTCTTTAGCTCTGTCTCCAGTTTGCGGAGCGTAGAGCGGATGTCCCTAAGAATCCCTCCGCTTTTTGCGATGCAGCTCCCACGAATGGCGACTTTGAACGCCTCCCATATTGTGGAGTATCGCTCAACTGAGTTTTCATTTTGTGGAAAGAAGTCAGTTATGTCTTGCTCTAGCTCCCATTTAAACACCGGGTCCAGCAGTTTCTGTGGGTTTAAGCGCCAGGACATAAAGGGCGAGTTGTTATGGGGGGGAGTGAGGGTGAGAAGCGCTGGGGAGTGGTCTGAGTAAGTCCGGGGAAGGTATGAAGCGTGGGTCAGCCAAGGAGCGAGACCCCTGGAGAGGAGCCAACCATCGATTCTGGACCAGGAGGCGCGTGCAGTGGTGTAGCATGACCCCTCCCGAATCTGCGGGTGTAAATGTCACCAGGCATCGATCAACTCGTTATCCTCGACTATCGCTTTGAGTGCGTAATGTGCATTGGAGTAGTGATGTGGTTGAGGAAGTGAGCGGTCTAGTGCGGGGTCTAGAGTGACATTGAAATCCCCGCCCCATTTGATGTGCGTGGACCTGGCATCTATGATCTTCCCCCAGAGTACCCGAAAAAAATCAGGGTCATCTGTGTTTGGCCCGTAGCAAGAGATAAAAGTGATAGACTGAGCTTCTAGTCGGCCCCAGAGGATGTTGTAGCGGCCCTGCGGGTCTTCGTAGGACCCTATGGGGGTGTAGGGTAGAGAGCGTTTCACCAGTATCGCCGTTCCCCGTGCATAAGAGGAGTATGAGGAAAAACATGTGTATTCTGCCCACCGAGATGCAAACGAGGTGGGGGCATGAGGACTAAAGTGCGTTTCTTGTAGCATAGCACAGTGAATGTGATGCCGATCCAGATATGAGAGGATGTGTCTTCTCTTGCGGGGGTCACCCAGTCCGCGCACGTTCCAAGTTAGGAAGTTATATGTGGGGGGTCTGGGTCAGTCTGTCATGGTGGTAGCACTGTGTATAACGTTAGGGGCATAAATATCTTGTGGTGTAACATTATACTGTGGACATATTCAAGAGCATCGTAGCGTTGATATGTGGCATGCGAGAATTTCCTGCTCCATCCAGCAACTGTGCTGGGTCCCCCCTCCCACATCAGCAGCCCAATCCTGCCGTGGTTTATCCCCCTCCCCCTCCCCATTGTCCCTCCCCGTGCGCCAGGTTCCCAACTGGGGAAGATGGCCTAACCTTTAACATAAGAGCGAAGTACAACATTTAGGGTTCACCTGTCGGGTGGTTGGCTTAGAGGGCGACCAGAGTCTCCTCGCTGAGCGAGGATGCTCGGACGGTATTATAGACGTCCATCTCAGTATGTTAACCATCTCGGTCTTCCGTGGCGAGGGGTCCTGTCAGCGGATCAGTGCTGAGCGTGTGTGGCGTTTCGGGGGTCGACACTCCGGCCCAGCCCGTCGAGTTGGGATGCTTGTCGAAGGCTGAGTAAAAGCTCATAGTTCGTGACAGCCTCACTTCGTTACCGTGCAGGGCCCGGAAGTCAACAATGCTGACGTGCCACCCTACGTTTTTGTTTGTGCCTTGTTAGTTTTCAAGTCTCTGCGACTCCTTGAGTTCTGTTTTACAGAACACGTCCGCGCCACCTCCTGGTTCTTAGTTTACATGGCAAAGGTGGCGTTGCAGGAGATTATTCAATGTCAGAGGTGTTGCCTGTATCCACCGGTCGATGCGCCGGAGAGGAGGGGCTCGAGGGCTGTTTGGGTAAAGTCTTAAGGAAGTCCTGGACGTGTTGCGGATTAGTAAAGAAATGTTGCTTCCCTTGGTGCGTGATTTTGAGTCGAGCCGGAAAGAGCATAGCATAGGGGAGGTTGAGCTGTTGTAGTTTTTTCTTCACCTGGAGGAATTTCCGCCTTTGCTCCTGTATGGCCAAGGTGAAGTCAGGGTAGATTGATATTTCTGTTCCTTCATGTCGGAGTTGCCCATGCCCCCTGGAGAGGCGGAGAACCGTATCTCGGTCCTGGTAATTGAGCATTCTCGCGATGATCGGGCGAGGGGGGGCTCCAGGGGTGGGCCGGGCCGCCAGCGACCGATGTGCCCTCTCCACAACCAGTACCGGCGAGAAGGCCTCTCTGCCAAACAATGTTATAAGGAGGCGCTCCACATATTCCTCCATCCTGCCGGTGGCTGTTGGCTCCGGTATTCCTAGGATGCGTAGATTATTCCGCCGTGAGCGTGATTCTAAATCTTCGTTCTTGGCCGCTATTACCTTTAGGACCTTTTCCATTTCGAGCGTGCGGTGAGCCGTGTTAGTGGAGGTGTCTTCTAAATCGGAAATGCGCCGCTCCGCTTCCGTCAAGCGATCTTCATGTTTCTCAACTCTGTGAGTGAGTCCGTCCAGCCTGGCGTTCATGGTGTCCATTTTCGATTCAATTGATGTCAGGCTAGACTGCATCATCAGTAAGAGTTCTTTTAGATCCTCTGTAGAGGTAGTCGGGGCGTCTGGTTGATCCTCCTCAGGCTCCGCCTGGGAACGGGCTGATTTGCGCGTGTCGAAGTTCAATTTCGGTTGGCGTCCGTCTGGTTTCCCCATATTGATGGATTGGCGAGGTCGATGGGGTGGTGAAAGGTCTCGGCGCCCCACCTGGAGCCCACAGTGCCCACGACCAGCGCCCGGCGGCCTCAGGGAATGGAGGGACGTGATGGTGGTCTATTAATTTGTTAGCGCCAAGAACACTTTAACAGTGTGAGCCCTCCTCCCGTTCAGCGGGGTCTCCCGTTCCTGACACGAGCGGGGGCCGCGGTGTTCCTCCCTTCAGGCGCGCTCCAGATAGAGTTGAGTTCCCAGGGGCGGCAGGCGTCGCCACCCGCTACCCCCCTCCACTCCTACCTCGCCAGGCGGGATGGGGTGGCGTCTTCTGCCCAGGGTTCCAGGCACTCCTATGCAGGTGGGGGCAGGAGTCTTCACGGGGATAGCCCCACCGCGGATCCCGGGCTGTGACTCGCTGTGAGTAGTCTGTGGGGGAGCCGGTCTCGTGTGTCCCAGTCCCCGGGCCCCGATGGTGGTAATTGCAGACGGTCGGTGACTGCGCCGCGGAGCTCGCCAAAGGCCCACCCGTGGCCACAGCGGGGCAAAGTCCCCGGCCGGTCGAAGAAGGTAGGGGAGCGGTGCAGGTCGGCGGGAGCACAGCAGTGGGTGTATCTCCCCCGTCAGGTTTACTCCCAAGGGTGCGTTCCTCAAGGCCCGATTCCCACCGCAGCGCAGTCGCGGTGTAGCAGACCCCTCAGCCCTCAGTGGGCACAGGCGATGTAGGGCACAATGACCCGGTGTCTGGTCGAGTCGCAACGGGCCCCCCCAGCCGGTCAGCCGGTCAGTGGGAAGCTAGCTGTTGTGGCGGTATCGGCGCAGCGGGTGTTTGGCAGTCAGGTAGGCCCTGCGCGATCCCCGGGGGCAGCGCTTCACTCACCAGCCAGTCCAGGCGACAGGACGCGGGCGTCTCTGCCAGCTAGGGAGCCCGGGATGGCACCGGGGGTCGCGTTGTTCGCCCCTCGATCCTCACTGCTGCGGCGCCCCGGTGGCCCAGCCTCTCCCTCCTCATGGGCCGCTCCACAGGGCCCGCAGGGTCTCGGCGTCCCCGACTCAGGGGAAATCTGCAGACCGGCGGGTGACCGGCTTCCCGGTCGCCAGCCGCCCGCCCCGTACCAGGCAGCCCCACCTCTCCGGCGCTATCGGTGGTGTCCCTGCTACCAGGAGTTCCCTCTGGGCACAGCAGTGCCGTCTCGCCCGGGTGGCGCCATTTTGCTGAGTCCGGGCATGGGAGTCAAATCGCTGTGTGAGTGTCCTCCAGGCGTCCCGTCAGTCCCCAGAGGTATTGGTGAGGGCATCGGGAGTTCAGCGATTCAGCTGTGCCGTTTGTCGCTGGATAAAGCGCGAGATGGGCAGGATCTTAGACGGATGAGTGTCCGAGCTGCAAGAGCCTCACGCAAGTGCGGCCATCTTGCTTGGCGCCCTCTAGCGCCCCCCCATTTTAGTTATTTATATTTCAGGAACATGGGTTGTTCCAGGGTAGCACATGTATTTTTATATTTCACTGAGCACTTTAGACCAGTATAGAAGAGAATACTATAAAATAAATATTTGTGTTACAAATTTATTCTTTGTGCCAATACAACCATCTTATCAGCACTGGGTCATGTTAAATAAACTGGTAATCGCATGATATGTATGACACTGTATTATATAGATAATATAAAATGTGTTTACCACATCAACATGTGAATCTACAACATTATGTTTTAACAACAGTATTTAAATACTTTTACAACAATTTTTATGTATTTTACGTAAATTTGGTTTTATATGTATTTATAAAGTGTTGACATTAACCCATGATGTATTTATTGCTGATTTTGCACAGTGTTATTTAAGACAAATGTAACAACTTATGTATTTCTTCTATGTCTATACTGTATTTTATCACGTGTAATGGCACCTTGCACTTTAAAATGAGTAATGTGACTCCCAGAGCGCGTCATGTGATCAAGGCCGTGTTAGGCCGAAACGCGTCATGGCAATTGTGGTGACTGAGCAATAAACAACAAAAAATTCAAGCACAAAAATTGGGTTCGCTTCCGTCTGTTCCCTTGGAAGGGAAGTTGTAGAGAACGGTGGAGAGAAATATATATATATATATATATATATATATATATATATATATATATATATATATATAGATATATCTTTTTCTATATATATATATATATATGTATATATGTATATATATGAAAAACAGAGTTGCTTTCATGCCGCCTCTGGCCTCGCAACGCCGGTGCCGTCGATGGAAGCAACCACCATCAGCAATTATTAGATACAGATCCACTCCAGACAAGGAAATGAAAAGACGGCACACCAAGTGAATTTCTCGCACAGATCTTTATGTGCAAGAGAACGACGCGTTTCAGCAATAAGCCTTTGTCAAGTTTTTTGTTTAGTGCTCAATCCCCCATAGAAATAACGTGGATAAACAAAGAACATGGAAGACAGACTATTGAAAAAAGACTTACATATACAAAGGTCATGAGATATAAAAAATAAAAATTGCACGTGCATGATATTTTACAATTAATAATGACCTATAAACATATGTATGTACAATACTGAATAATCAGAATTCTTTCATTCAGATAATTTCATTCCATGTGATGATTTAACATGAGTTCCGTTACGCCACGACAGGTGTTAGAATAACCCAAAGTGCAATTAAATATTGAATTTTTAGTGATTATTCAGTATTGTACATACATATGTTTATAGGTCATTATTAATTGTAAAATATCATGCAAGATCTGTGCGTGAAATTCACTTGGTGTGCCGTCTTTTCATTTCCTTGTCTGGAGTGGATCTGTATCTAATAATTGCTGATGGTGGTTGCTTCCATCGACGGCACCGGCGTTGCGAGGCCAGAGGCGGCATGAAAGCAACACTTATTCAAACAGATAATAACACATACTTACTGTCTTCTATAATCAATGACACAAGCACACACTAATCACATATAGTCACTTATATACTCCAACACTCACATATACTGCCTTTCACATATGTAGTTATTTATTTATTTATTTATTTATTAAGAAGTTTTATATAGCGCTGGCCAGACCCAAGGGTATCGGAGTACTTTACAACAGCTTTAAAGCAGAAGTCACATAAAAAGGCATAGGTAAACATAAATGTTCAGAAGACCCAGTGTGCTGAGCGTCATTGAGGTGGGGAAGTCCTGAGATAGCCTCGATGAGTGCACAGTGTCTTGGGATAAACCTCTTTCCGGGAGGAGGGAACGAGGAGGGGGTTGGGGAAAGGGGAAGAGGTAGGTAGAGGTGGAACATTGTCAAGGGGCTGTAAAGTGCAGGAAGAGGTAGGTTGTGGTGGAACATTGTCAAGTGGCTGCAGAGTGCAGGAAGAGGTAGGTTGTAGTGGCACATTGTCAAGGGGCTGCAGGGTGCAGGCTTGTGCATTTCGGTGGCAGCACTCGGTTAGGGAAGGCACGGTTGAGGTAGAGGTCTTTTAGGAGTCTTTTGAATTTTATAAAGGAAGGGATAGTCCTGATATCGGCTGGGATGGAGTTCCAGATTTTTGGTGTGTTTCCAGCGAAGGATCGTGCAGCGGTTTTTTGTTTGTGTGTTTTCATGGGGATGAGTAGCAGGGTGTTGGAGCTCCTGAGGTTTCTTGTCTGTCCGGCTTTCTTGAGTTTGGAGGCCAGGTATTCCGGTTTCCCTGTGTGCACGGCTTTGTGTGTGAGGCAGGCAGTTCTAAAGCTAGCACGCATTTCGACTGGGAGCCATTTTAGTTCTCTGAGTGCGGGTGATAGGTGGTCATATTTCTTAACTCCGGTGACCATTCTGGCAGCTGCATTGAGAGTTGTTTTGAGGGGAGCTAGGTGGGATTGAGCTGTAACGGTGAGGACTGCTTACACACACATATACCACTGAGACATCCATTCACTCATCAACACAGCCATACGCACACTCACTCACCCATGCAGCCCCTCGCACATGCGCTCCTAAACCCATACATCCAGTTATTCACCCACTCACACATCCATGCAGGGTCTCACACACCCCCTACCCACCCACACAGATACTCAGGCACCCATACAGGTACTCAGACAACCAATCATTAACCCATATACAAACTCATATAGCTACTCACCAACCCATGTAGCCACTTACAAACCAACTGACAGACTGATACAGACATTCACACAGATTAGTCATTCACCCATGCATTCACTAACACACGTTCAATCACTCACTTATACAGTCAGACATGCACCCACTAAATCATCCATTCAGACACTCATACGCCCACTCATTCTTCAATACACCTTGATGTATATATATATAACATTCTTAAACTTTTTAGAAACACTCAGTCACTGGATCATGTCATCAGTGATGTCATTTGAGATGTCATCAGTGATGTCATCAGTGATGTCACTGACCATGTCATGAGTGATGTAATATGTGACATCATCAGCAGCGCATTGCGGGGGCGCAAGTTATAGTTATCTCAACTAACTATAATGGCCGAATTTCTCTAGTTTTGTACGAGTGAAATGTCCAACTAACTATAATGTCCCTGAAACCTGTGGTTTTTGCAGTGAATTTTGAAGATTTTTTAAATGCTAATTTCTAACTATAACGTCCCTGAAACCTATGTTTTTTGCAGTGAATTTCAAAGGTTTTTAAAATGCTAATTACTAACTATAACGTCCCTGAAACCTATGGTTTTTTCAGTGAATTTCTAAGGTTTTTTAAATGCTAATTTCTAAATATGCCTACATAGGTAGGACATGTGCAGAAAGATGAAGAAAGGCGCAGAAAGAAGCAAGAGAAGTGTAGAAAGAGGCAACAGAAGTCCAGAAAGAGGAAGAAAGGTGCAGAAAGAAGCAAGAGAAGTGCAGAAAGAACCAACAGAGTTGCAGAAAGAGGACTACTTTGACTGTACCTTACAACAGACTCATACAAAGTAGCCTAATCTCTAATCCTTCTCCCAAGATGTCTTAAACCTCACTTTTCTCTTGAAGGTTCACTGTTAATCGACTGCTCATAATGTTAGGCCTACCTACCAAATATAAAACTGCAATCCTAAGCATATCACTGTTGTAAGTCTGACCAAGTTTGTGAAGGTATGCATGCGTGTCTCTGCTTTTACCAAGTGACATGTTACATAAAAATAAACATTGAAATACTTGAATACCTGTGTTTCAAACAGTATACTCTGTAAATATGTGTACAAAAAGGTATATGTATTTCTTTCTGCTCATAATACAGGGCACATGGGTATTCAATAGTATATTTGAGGGGCTCTATAACACCTATATACATAAGACATGTCTGCCTGTGCAACTGAATGACAGAGCAGAACTGAGAACATTTAACCACCTATAGAAGAAGCTACCCACTTTTTAAGCTACCATCTTCAGGTGCATAACACATGTGAGAATACATATACAAGTAGACATATACCTCAGTCACAAGAGCACACAGACCTTTAAACTTGAAAGCTTGCACTTCCCATTTGAGTACAGAAAGAGGCGAGAGAAGTACAGAAATAAACAAGAGAGGTGCAGAAAGAAACAAAAGAAGTGCCAAAGGAAGCAACAGAGGTGCAGAAAGAGGCAAGAGGAGTGCAGAAACAAGGAAGAGGGGTGCAGAAAGAGGCACGAGTGGTGCAAAAAGAAGCAAGAGAGGTGTAGAAAGAAGCAATAAGAGTGCAGAAAGATACAACAGAGGTGCAGAAAGAGGCAAGAGGGGTGCATAAAGAGGGAAGAGGGGTACAGAAAGAGGCACGAGGGGTGCAGAAAGAAGCAAGAGAGGTGCAGAAATCAGCAAGAGAAGTGCAGAAAGAAGCAACAGAGGTGCAGAAAAACAAATGAGGGGCGGAGAAAGAGGCAAGCGAAGTACAGAAAGAAGCAACAGAGATGAAAAAAGGGGGAAGAGGGGTGGAGAAAGAGGCAAGAGGGGTGCAGAAAGAAGCAAGAGAGGTGCAGAAAGAAACAAAAGAAGTGCAGACAGAAGCAACAGAAGTGCAGAAAGAGGCAAGAGGAGTGCAGAAAGAGGGAAGAGGGGTGCAGAAAGAGGCACGAGTAGTGCAGACAGAAGCAAGAGAGGTGCAGAAAGAAGCAAAAGAAGTGGAGAAAAAAGCAACAGAGATGCAGAAAGGGGGAAGTGGGGTGGAAAAGAGGCAAGAGGGATACAGAAAGAAGCAAGAGAGTTGCAGAAAGAACAAAAGAAGTACAGAAAGAAGGAACAGAGGTGCAGAAAGAGGCAAGAGGGGAGCAGAAAGAGGGAAAAGGGGTGCAGAAAGAGGCACAAGGGTTGCAGAAAGAAGGGACAGTGGTGCAGAAAGAAGCAAGAGAAGTGCAGAAAGAAGAAACAGAGGTGCAGAAAGAGGCAAGAGGGTTGCAGAAAGAGGCAAAGGGGGTGCAGAAAGAAGCGAGAGGTGAAGAAAGAAAAGAAGTACAGAAAGAATGAACAGGGGTGCAGAAAGAGGCAAGAGGAGTGTCTCCTACACCTTCTATTACCAAGAGGAGGGCCTCTTAGAGGGGGGCCAACTACACCTTCTATTACCTCCAGTAAGTCCTACACAGCAGGATTGCTAAGTTCTCATAGCAGACCACGCCCCCTTTGCCCACCACTCTGCAAACATGCTCACTGGCGCGCTTTTAGATGGGGATTAAAGTCCCCTGCGATGCTGGGGGTCCTTAGGGGCCAACTAGCCTACCTGACACCTCCAGTAAGCCCCAGATAGTGGGATTGCTGAGAGGTGGACAGAGCCCACGCCCTCTTTCTCCACCACTCTGCAAACGCACCTCCTGGCACGTTCTAAGTTGGGGGATTCAGTCCCCTTGAATCCTGAGTGTCCCTGGGGGCCAACTGGCCCACCATGTAAGCCCCACTCAGCTGGATTGCTGAGAGTGGTCCAAGGCCACGCCCACCTTTTACACCACTCTGCAAACGTGCCTCCTGGCCGCGTGCCCCCCGCACATTATCAGCAAAGCCCTGGGGAGATGGCGGTCCGCAGAGCTGTGGGGCCCCTCGCGGGCTCCCGCTACATAAATCTTGATTGACCCCGGGACCTGGCCTACCCGGGGGCTTAAGGAAAACGAAGCACAGGAGCCCACTCTTCGTTTTTTTAAAACTGTTTTGGCCTGATTCGCGCACCCAGCATGAATCCCGCTGAAATGTTTTTTAAAAAAATGCTTTTTTGGGCCCTGGGGACCCCTGTGGGACCCCCTGAGCATGCCTAGGGGGGTCAGGGTGTTTCTACCCTGCCCCCTTTTCTTTTTTCTAACCTTTTTTCTTCTGCACTAGATGGCTGCCAACACTTCTTGGTTCGGAGTGTTGGCAGCCAATCAGAGTCAAGCTCATGCTCGGGAGGGTTCGCGAATCCTCCTCGGCCACCAGATATCGATTTAAAAAAAAAAAAAATTCTCAGGAACTACTGAACGGATTTGCACCATTTAAAGCAAAGAGTGCACTCTGGACCAAGAGTTACCTCCGTCCCATTCAGCAGTTCGGGCTGTAGCCGCAACAAAAGTTCCTATGGAAATTAACATGGAGAAAACACGTATTGGGACCCCCTTTTTCTCAGCCCCCGCTTGAGGAATCACCCCGAAACTTTCAAGACAGGAGGTGACCGGAGTGCCTCTTTAGTTTTGAAAATTTCACAAAGATTCGTCAAACGGTGCCAAAGATATTGGCAAATCAAAAAACACTTTTCCTATGGAAACTAGGTCCTAACTATAACAAAGGTTACATGGAAGTTATAGTTAGACTCAGTAACCTGTAACCTTTGAGAGTGAGTGTGTGAGTGAGTGCATGAGTGTCTCAGCGGGTGTGTGAGTAGGCGAATGAGTGTTTTAATGGGTGTATGAGTGGGTGTATGAGTGTCTGAGTGGGTCTGGGAGTGGCTGCATAAGTCTCTCTGGGTGTGTGAGTGGGTGTGTGTGTGGGTCTGTGAGTGGGTGAGTGAGTGTCTGAGTGGGTGCATGAGTATCTGAGTGAGTGTCTGAGTGAGTTTCTGAGTGGGTGTGAGAGTGTCTGAGTAGGTTTGTAAGTGCCTCCATGAGTGTGGGAGTCAGTTTGTTAGTGAGTGCATGAGTATCTGAGTGGGTCTGTGAGTGGGTGCATGAGTGTCTGAATGGGTCTGTGAGGGGTGTTCATGTCTGAGTGGGGGTGTATAAGTGGATGCATGAGTGTCTGAGTAGGTCTATGGGTGTATGCGAGTGTCTGAGGTCAGTGAGTGGGTATGTGAGTGGGTGTGTGAGTGTCTCAGTGGGTCTGTGAGAGGGCCTATCAGTGTCTGAGTGGGTCTGTCAGTGGGTTTGTGAGTGTCTGCATGTGTGAGTTGGTGTCTAAGTTTCTGAGTGGATATGTCAGTAGCTGTGTCAGTGACTGGGCAACAAAGGAACTGCACCCTACCCTTTATCCAAAAAGAGTCCACAGTTTTGAATAAAATATCTACCCAAGAGAACTTTCTACTGGTTAATTACTAAGTGCTACCTCCTTGGATATATGTCCAGTACGTATTCTACACTACAGCTGTGTAATGGGGCATGAGGAAATGTCACCAGTGACCTTGTGTGTGTTTTGGCAACGTGGTTGTTCATTGTGCGTCTTTATCCAGAAATTTGTGATCATAACATGAATCTTCCTATAGAGAAGATAACGAGAGCACAAAGAGGTGAATCTCACCAAACAAGGGTCCTTCCCCTTAACTATATGAAGTAAGTGCTTCTTTGTTTGGTCGAGACGTCCTCATATTCCTCAGAATCAAGCATGCGTCATCAAAATTGGCAGTAAAAGCACTGGGGGGCATTTTGGTAAGCTTCCAATTATCCTGTCAAGAGCTGGGAAGACCATTGCATACTACTAAGGTGGATGGGGAGGTGCCAAACAGGCCGAGCTTTAGGTGATTTTGCACATTTGTTTACTCATAGTCATTTAAAGGGAGAATGATGGACTCTGCTCTCACCAGGTAAGGACAAGAAGTAACCCACTTGTCACTACACATTGGGCTTCAATAGATCAACAATTTATTCACCTCCATGAAGCATTTCAGATCGTCTTTCAATGTGGAATTGCCAAGAAAACACAATTGCTTTGCCATTGTCAAGCCCAGTAGGTCAGGATAATTTGTCCTTTAGAGAAGTGGAGCTTCAATTGGTGCCCCTGCTATGTTTATATATGTAAGTTGTTTCCCGTTGAGGTTTAATTTCAGAAAAAATTAAGCAGGTCCCCATGCCAGCTCCCTCTGTGAAAGCCCGCTACCCTCTGCTGCCTGTCTACCTGCTGCCCTCTGTTTGTGCCTCCTCTGCTCGTGCCTCCTCTGCTCATTACTTGCTCTGTTTTGCATTTTTTGCCCTCTATTTTGCCTCTTCTGCTTGTTTTTCTGTCCTCTGTTTAGCCTTTCCTGTTAATTTTTCCTGTTTTGCCTCTTCTGCAGGTTTTTCTGCCATCCGTTTTGCCTTTCCTACTCATTTTAATGGCTTCTGATTTACATTTTCTGCTCTTCTTGTGCCCTCCAATTTGCCTTTGCTTCTCCTTTTTCTGCCCTCTGTTTTGCCCTCTCTGCTAGTTTTTCTGCTCTCTGCTTTGCCTTTTCTGCTAATTTTTTTGCCCTCCATCTTGGAAGTTTTCTACTCGTTTTTCTGCCCTCCGTTTTGCCTTTTCTGCTTGTTTTTCTGCCCCCGTTTTGCCTTTGCTGCTCGTTTTTCAGCCCTCTGTCTTGCCCTCTTCTGCCTTGTTTTGCCATTTCTGCTCATTTTACTGCCCTCTGTTTTGACTTTTCTGCTAGTTTTTAAGCCCTCTGTTTTGCCTATTCTGCTCATTTTTCTGTAACCATTTTGCCTTTTCTGCTAGTTTATCTGCCCTCTGGTTGGCCCTCTTCTATCTACCCATGAGAACTTTCTACTGGTTAATTACTAAGTGCTACCTCCTTGGGTAAATGTCCAGTATGTATTCTACACTACAGCTGTGTAATGGGGCATGCGTTAATGTCACCAGTGACCTTGTGTGTGTTTTGGCAATGTGGTTGTTCATTGTGCGTCTTTATCCAGAAATGTGTGATCATAACATGAATCTTCCTATAGAGAAGATAACTAGAGCACAAAGAGGTGAATCTCCACCAAACAAGGGTCCTTCCCCTTAACTATATGAAGTAAGTGCTTCTTTGTTTGGTGGAGATGTCCTCATATTCCTCAGAATCAAGCATGCGTAACCAGAATTGGCAGTAAAAGCACTGGGGGGCATTTTGGTAAGCTTCCAATTAACCTGGCAAGAGGTAGGAAGACCATTGCATACTACTAAGGTGGATGGGGAGGTGCCAAACAGGATGAGCTTTAGGTGATTTTGCACATTTGTTTACTCATAGTCATTTAAAGGGAGAACGATGGACTCTGCTCTCACCAGGTAAGGACAAGAAGGAACCCACTCGTCACTACACATTGTGCTTCAATAGATCAACGATTTATTCACCTCCATGAAGCATTTCAGATCGTCTTTCAATGTGGAATTGCCAAGAAAACACACTTGCTTTGCCATTGTCAAGCCCAGTAGGTCAGGATCATTTGTCCTTTAGAGAAGTGGAGCTTCAATTGGTGCCCCTGCTATGTTTATATATGTAAGTGTTTCCCGTTGAGGTTTAATTTCAGAAATAATTAAGCAGGACCCCATGCCAGCTCCCTCTGTGAAAGCCCGCTACCCTCTGCTGACTGTCTACCTGCTGCCCTCTGTTTGTGCCTCCTCTGCTCATTACTTGCTCTGTTTTGCATTTGTTGCCCTCTATTTTGCCTCTTCTGCTTGTTTTTCTGCCTTCTGTTTAGCCTTTCCTGTTACTTTTTCTTGTGTTGCCTCTTCTGCAGGTTTTTCTGCCATCCGTTTTGCCTTTCCTGCTCATTTTAATGGCTTCAGCTCGTTTTTCTGCTCTCTGCTTTGCCTTTTCTTCTAATTTTTTTGCCCTCCATCTTGCCTTTTCTGCTCGTTTTTCTGCCCTCCGTTTTGCCTTTTCTGCTTGTTTTACTGCCCCCGTTTTGCCTTTGCCTCTCGTTTTTCCTGCCCTCTGTCTTGCCCTCTTCTGCCCTGCCCTGCTCTGTTTTGCCTTTTCTGCTGGTTTTTCTGCCCTGCAAGCTGTCTACATGTATATATTCCATGCAAACTTTATTTTAGTTGTGTTCAAAATCACGATTCAGATGTAACACTCATATTTGCCTAAATGGCTCATAAGATGTCAAAAAGTACAGTAATCCTCAAATGAGAACTGATCCTCTGAGCGATGGCGAACCAATAGGTGTCACCTTATCACCTAGCAGAAGTGTAAAATTGAAGGGGACCAGCTGTAAACTAGAAAAAATGAAAACTCTAAAAGAAGAAGAAGAGTTTAGAACATTAGCTATGTCAATCCCATCAGACTCCCTGTTGCATTCAGTTCCTCCCAGGCTTTAGAAATAGTTAGCGACCAAACTCAACTCAGACCTGTTAAAGGTCTATAACCAATGCCTGTCTACGGGCAAAGCACCGTCTGCTTGGAAGAAAGCTTTAGTCACCTTTTTATTGAAAAAGCCATTGGCGGATGTTAACGATCCTTGTAACTACCGCCCGATCTCTCAGCTCCCTTACTCGGTCAAGATTGTTGAGAAACTTGCCAGTAAAATATTAGCTGGCTATTTAGAAGATCATGCACAGCTAGAGTCAGAGCAAATGGGCTTTAAACCAGCCCATGGTATGGAAACAGCGCTAATCCTGGCAATGGATGAGCTAAGGATGATGGTTGACAGAGATTGGGTTGCAGTTTTATCGGCTGCATTTTATACTGTCAACCATTAACTACTACTTAGTAGATTAAAAGAGTTCGGGGTGGAAGGCACTTTTCTGAGTTGGGCAGAATCGTACCTGCTGGGTAGATATTAATCAATATCCCTTCCCCCTTTCTGGTCAGAATTTAAGGAAATTGCTCGTGGGGTGCCTCAAGGATCGGCCTTGAGCCCTATCCTTTTACTGTCTACCATGTCCACTGCTTACTCTGATCAAATCATTTGGGATGCCATTTATAAACTATGCGAATGACACCCAGTTAATACTAGCCCTAGATAACAATTGCATGACCCAGATAGAGAGATTACACTCCTGCCTAACAGAGATGGCAAACTGGCTTAGGAGGAACACATAAAAATGTATTGGAAGTAAAAAGGAGCTTCTGTGCTATTCCCCTTCCAACGTGTCCTATTCTCTCCCAAACAATTTTTGGCCCTGGACTAGTGTGAGAAACTTATACCAGCCCAGTCAGTCCGAGATCTAGGGGTCTATAATGATGAGAAGCTATCTATGGAAACCCATATTAAAAAAAATGGCGGCTACGTGCCATGGAGTGATGAGAAATTTAAGAAATATTGTTCCACTATTACCACAGCCAGCGAGAAAACTGGTAGTGCAATGTACAGTTTTAAGCAGAATCGATTACTGAAACTCACTTCTGCTGGGAGTCCCAGATTATGTGGCACTGAAGAAATCCAGATTTGACTCGGCTTCAATCACCTTGAAGGAGCTCCACTGGTTAACAGGCAAAAAAATGAAGTACTTTCAAAGCCATGTGAGTGGTTTACAAAGCTATAAATGGAACAGGACGGAGTTTACTTCAAAGGAAGTTTTGCCGCTATAGACCTATGAGGCTCTGGTGATCTTCGTCAGCTAATGTTGTTTGTGTTCCAGGCTTTAGGAAAATAAGAATGTGTGGGAGATCCTTCCAAGTCAGGGCACCTCAGCTATGGAACAGTCAGCCAAACTCCCTCAGATCAAACGAAAATCTGATGAGCTTTAATAAGAACCTAAAAACTTGGGACCTGATTACGGCTTTGGCGGTGCTGTGCTGGCTGTCTGCCGGCACAGCACCACAAAGGCCATGCAAGGACAGCCCACCTGATTACGAGTTCAACTAGTGCAGGCGGTCGGTCCTTTTGCCTTTCCCACAGCGGTGCACTGAAAAAGGACACTGCAATGGCAACGGCAAAAATGTTCCTGCAAGGCATGGACTGTGAAGTCCATGTGGTGCTGGAACTGGGAGTGCAAGCAGACAGGGGAGCACATGTTGTGCCCCCCTTAATGCATCCCCATGGCGGGGAGGCATGGGGGCCCTGTACGGCCCCCTTTGTTCCACCACCGCCAGCCTTTTCGTGGCAGCCTCACCTCCATGAGAAGGCTAGCGGTGAGAGGAACTCATAATATGCTCGGCGGGACTGCGCCAGTCCTGCTCAGCATATTGCATTGCCTCTCCGACACACCACCACCAGGGAACGGCAGTTCCCTTGTGCAGCCGGCGTTCCACCACCAGAACGACTCAGAGAGTCGTAATCTGGCAGACAGGAACACCGCCACCACGAGTCTGGCAGTCCATGCCCCGCCTGACTCATAATCAGGCCCTTGATTCTTTCCTAAATAGAGGGATGCAAGCCACTATGCCCTCTATTGCAGTATTAAGAAAGGTCTCCTGCTTTCTGGTGAACGATGCGCTTTACAAATTGCTAATAATAATAATAAACCACTTTTCTATCCTTAATGATTAAAACGAGCATGACACATTTTAGTACTATAGGTAAGCCAATTCTTTTGTTCCATAACTTATTGTAATGATAAGAAGTAAATATGTACATTATGCACGTTGAGCCTTATCGTTAAAGTTGAAGAAGGAAATATCGATAAACTCCTAAACAAACAAGCACTGGCAAACTTAATAGGTTTGACTTTTTTATGTGATGTTGTAAAGAAGCCAGCAAAGTTCACCAGAATTTACTGCAGCAGCTCCTAATGACCTGCTGCAAAAGAGTCTGTCATCTGCCAAGAAACGACTTCGAGAGTGAAATTTGGGATTGCAGGAGAGAGAGAGAGCGAGGAGCAACGACAGTGACACCTCAATGATCCTGACCTTTGAGAACAACTGCTAAAGGCAGATTAGAGGAGGTGCATGATCTGTTGGAGTAAACTCAGGTTAACCCGTTACCAAGTCCTCATATCCCACAGAAGTGTCAATCAAGCAGCCAGGTCTCAGTCAAAGGCATTTATATAGCGGTCAACATCATCAAAGAAGTCTTTTCAATTGCTATAGAACTTTCTGACCAATACCATTTTGGCCTTCTTCTCTCCAAAACCAAGATCTCCCATTCTCTAAACTCTGTGAGTTCTTATCTAACTATTTTATCCAAAGATATTAATAAACACATATAGTTATCTTTATATGCATTGCCTTCGATATTCCATCAGTAGGCCATTATTATTCCAATTTGGAAGACAGAGGAAAGGATGCTTTAAAAAAACTGTTACCTAATATCCCTCTCGCATGGTCTCGGTAAGCTATAAGGGCAAGATGTTACCTAGTGATGTATACAGGCTGAATTTGATTTGAATAGGTCCTTTTTAAATATCAACCTGGGTTTAGAAAATCAGCAGGTAGCTTCAAACATTATTATTTTGTTTCAGTTGAAAGGTTGACACTTATGTTTCGGCTTCTTATGCAGTTAGGCAGCATTTCACTGTAGTGACCGAGGCCTTTTGAGATATGCACTAGTCACCCTGAATGTTTCTCGGGATCTGTTTAATGTCATTTTCAGTGTTTATAAAACAAAATCGATTTGAGAACAATGAGGGATGTACATCTTAGTGTGAAACTAGCAAAGAGGTTAGACAAGGGTTCACATTACCACCTTTTATAATTAACATATTTAGAAATTCTGTAATTTCAAACATTAATCCACTGAATCTCGATGTTTTCAGGCTATATGGCGACCAGTGCCGCCTGATACTCTCCTAATTACTAGAACAGAAGGAAAAAAGCTCTTCATAAACTACTTCTGGGTTTTTAAGTGGATTGATTCCACCAGGAAATGAAAACCAATGCAGGAAAATGCATAATTTTGGTTACTGGAAAAATCAGCCTAGCCAAGGGAATAGCTATCTAAATGACATTAAACTCGAACAAGTGCAAGAATCTAATTACCTGGGTTCACGCTTTAGCAGCACAGGGGGTGGTCCAGAAGAGTATATATACTTTATGATACACGTTGCACATTTTAACAGCATTTATTTTAAATATGGCGGAGCCGCACTGCCAGCATCACTGAAAAATTTCAGGCACAAATTGATAACAGTGACCTCCTCACTATGGAATTATGGTGCCGTTCCAGTGTGGAGCCACTTAAGATACCATTAAGTACTTGTTGACATTTGTGCGAAATGCTTTATTCAGGTAATCCCCTCAGAAAGAACTGTGTCGGAAAACGCCCTACCATTTCAGCTTCTGTTAAACTAGTCATCTTCTGGATTGGGTTACGTCAAAACCCGACTGCAAAAGTGATTCAGGATGGTGTAAATGAAATTCTAAGGGCCCGATTCCGATGCGGTTAGGATATCATTCCGACCGAATCGGTTTGGGAATGATTTCTGACCGAATCAGATCGGGAGAGTCTGACCGACCGAGTACAATGCATCCGGATGCTTCCAGATACAATGTGGTTGGATTTCCATTGACTTCAATGGGAGCCTATGTTCCGACTGAATGTATAGGCTCCCATTGAAGAAAGGGGTGGCTGGGTAAAATCGTGCACCCTGTGGTGGGCACCCCCTGGTGCCTGCCACACTGTGCATGGCTGGTAAGGGGGGCACCCATGGGTACCCCCACGGGCCCGATTGGGAAGGCCCTGGGTGCAGGGGGGCCCGCCACGGGCCCCCAAAGTCTGATTACGACTGCCGATTAGAGTCGGACGGCACGATTCAGAAAGGCTGTCTGAATCCAACATCGTAATTGGTCGTTCGAAAACACGGCCTGTAGAGACATACAATTTTGCTCTGTATGGCTCTGTCATTCTGAATGCCGTCGGGCTCGGATTGGGATATTCCTAGTGCCTAACTCGCATCATACTCAGTCGGTCAGAAACCTTTCCGATTTGGTCGGAAAGACACGTTCCCGATCCGATTCGGACAGAGCAAATGCTGTTAGGAGGCCTTCCTAACTGCATCGGAATCGGACCCTATGTCTGGATAATTCCCCCCACCCACCATGGCTATCATTTATTAGGGACAACAACCTGGTTAATGTAGGTCTATGTAATTTTTCGTCAGAGCCAGAATATATATAACCAGACCTGATCTGAAGTGCGTACCAGTACAATACTGGGAGAGGGTTGAAATAGAGGAATACAACTCTGTATTGAGTACTGCAGTGGATCCTCCCTATATGTCACAAGAGAACCACAATGGGACTGTTACAAATTTAGATTTGACTTTCCCATCAATCATCTTCTATTAAGGAGGATTACTTCATAATGGAGCAAAATCAGCGTTGTTTGTGTGACTGTGATATAGAGGGTAAGGTACAATCCACTTTTAATTCATATGCACTCATTAAAGAAAATAAAAAAATTACTTCTTTAATCCATTATCTCAGTTTGGTGTGCACTGTCCAGTCCATAAGAGAAGCTCTTCCTACATGTAAGATTGTACAAAGTGTTGGTCCAAAACCCTGTAGGAATTTTTATATGATAGGTTCATGTACTAATATAATCAAAATTATAAAAATTCTTGGACTGTAGTACTTAGAAGGTATCTGTATTAGGGCGCTGATGTTTTTACAGGTGTATTAAACGATGGTTGTTTGTTTTGTGGATTGCATTTATTCTGATGCTGTGGATTATTTTCTGAAAATAAATGAAAAGGAAAGGAACAACATCATATTTTGTCCATCACATATAATTATAGCCCATCTGGAAACCTTTGATGGGCTTGTGCCTGATTATTTTGATTTGCTTATGTGCAACATGACTTTGATTGCTTTTATCCTGGATGGATGTGCTTCACAGATTAACTCTTTATAATTAGCTACAGCTGAACAAAAGTGCCAGACATTGTTATCCTCTTGTTATAATTATTATGTTTTACCTTTTAGGTTTCCCCTTCTTAAGTTATTTTTGTGGTTTATTCATTTTGAAGTATACAATGCACATATATTCTTCATTACAACATGATAATCAAGTCTTCTTGAATATATATGTTATTACATATTATTCGAATGCTCTGTTCTTGTGATTGTTTTTAATAACAGCCAAAGTTTTATGGAAACTGATAACGTCATATCTCATTTATTGTTTTGTGAAAAAAAGAACACAATTCCACAAAATGTAGGTAAGGAAAAGGGTGCCAAGTACTTTCTGCTTATAGTTTATTCTGAAAGATTCAACTGTGATCAGATTTGTTTGTAAGTTTAGAAAAGAGTGTAAAGATAGAAAGGAACTTCATAGGAGAGACTTGAGACAGAGGCCATACAGAACCCAATCACCTTTCTTTTATGAGAGCTACCCAGAGGCACATTTAGCCTTCACTGTGTGGGTTTATCTGTCTGCCTACCAGTGCAGATGAAATGGCAAACTCTGCTATTTCAATGAACATTGACTCCAGGGCCGGACTGAGGGGTATATTCACAAGAACGTGCGATAACTACCGCAAGAGTAGCGTAACGCAACTTTCAATATTGCAGCCTATCGCGGGAAAATAACCCTGTGTCAACGTGGAATTCGCAACTAGGCGGTAGCATGCGATAGTCACCAGATAACGCGTCAAATGTCAGCGTGAAAATCAACGCCACGCCGAAAAAATGCGAAGCGCGAACGCGAGAAATCATGCGATGAGGCCAATCGCGGTACAAAAAGTGGCGAAAAGCAGCCACAGGCCTGCAAATCCCACACGTCTGGCGGGAAATTGCATCATAAAAACCACAAAAACAACACACCAGAAACAAGCCAAAGCACGTAGCAACATGGATGCACCCTGACCCAGCGCAGAGGTCAACGCGAACCCTACAACCCACACAGACCACTAGCAAGGAACAACGGGGTCGGGGAAGGCCAAGGAGAAAAGGGAGAGGAAGACGGGGTGCAGACCGCAGGAAAACAAGACCAGCGCCACAGAGTCACAGAACACTACCAGCAACTGACCCACAAGCAGACCACCTGGAATGCAGTCGGAGTGCCAAGGAGGCCAATCCAGGAGGCCAAGAGGCGCCGCCAGGACGTGACAACCTAAACCAGGCACAAACCCGCTGCCAACAGGAAGGCAGCAACGGCGACAGGAGGTGGCAGTCCAGCGCCACAGGAGGAGCTGGAGGAAACCCAGGCCACAGTCATCAGTGTGGAGATGGTGCAAAGAGGTGGGAGTACGGACACAGCTCAACATGACCCGACACAACAACAACAGGGTGAGGATCCAACAGGGACTGGGGGGACGGGGGGTGATGGGCACAATGGCACACATGCACAACCAGGTGTAGCACACTGCACACCCACAATTACCCAGGGACATGTCCCCCATCCCCGTGGCACACTGCAGCACACACACATAGCAATCACAGCACATACCATGACAATGTGGCACAAAGTGCAACACCCACACTGCAGAACAGGGGACACAACTGGGTCCGCCCAGGCACAGAAACAGAACAATCACATTGGACAGAGCAGGGAACTGTGAGATGCATATCTATGGCTACAACCCCACATCAGCCATGTAGGCCAAATGTACACTGTCCCAACTCAAATAGCCACCACCGCCCAAACAGTCACAATGTACATTGTCACACAGTCTGCATGTCGACAAGAACAAGGCACCAACACAATGCCAACATGCACCTCCCCTTCACAATGCAGAGGGACAAACAACACCTCCAGCAGGTCAGAACAGACAACCCATCAGTGATGCCCGAGACAAACACCACACCTTCGACACCGACGCCCTACAACAGCCCATGGACATCCCACACAACTCACCACCAGGACCAGGGCAGACAAGCTACTCATAGGAGAACCCAGCCCCTGCAACAGACCACACAGCATGAAGTACCCACAATCACGGCTGGCTCACAACACTTCACCGACCCACACATGGCACCCCAATGCCAGGTGTCAGAACGCCAAAAGGAGGTGGCCCAACAGGTGCGGGTGTTGCCGAACCCATGGAATGCGAACTAGAACACATACGTGGGTGTCCAATACCCTTCGGGGACCACCTACACCCCACAAAGGAGACCCACACTGCCATAGAGACACATGCAGATGCACATACCCAGTACAGAACCACGCCCAGGGGCACGCACATATCAGTCACACATCCACGTTGGCTCTGCGTACGACGGCACAGTCCAATCCCCTTATGAATTGAGTGGGTGACGACAAAGCTACATATCCAGGTTCTAGCCCGCTGCCTGCGGTGACATGTCTGTGTCCGCTGTACACAGCACAATGTAATGTCATAGGGCCCAGGGCACCCATGCATGCAACAAGACCACAGGGACACATGCACATATCATGTTGAACTGGCTACGGGCACGTGCGCCCGGCCCCTTAATTGGCAGGGCCACATGTACAGTGACGCCTGTGCTGGATGTGTGTGGGGTGAGTATAAGCCAGCCCGCACGGAGTGCTTGGTGCTGGCAACAACCTGAACAGTGGACACCAGTGTAATGGAAACAGAAAACACCAGCATAACAGAGTCAACTGCAGAGCAACATGGAGGGATCCGGAGTAAGGACAGAGGTCACCCAATATTCAGTCAGGAGGTTCCGTGAGTTGCAGTGCACTGAGGTAGGGGCACTAGAGAAGAGCGCGCTCATGTGAAGAAATTGCTAGGATTGTGTCCCTTCGGGTTAGTCCTGATGCAGATGCAGTGGGGTGTGTTACACCTGCATCAACTTCCTCATTAACGTCCCAGGTCTCCCACACTGCCTGAGGTAACAGTTGCGTCCGTAGTACACAGCGCAATACCCAGTAATAGATCCGGGTGTGTAGCTTGACTACCACCACCAGTCTGCATTCCTGCCTTGTGGCTGTTGCATCCTGCCCTCCCATTGTCTGTGCCTTCTCCCGTCCGCACACTTGACACATCTTCCTCATCATAGTCCCAGGTCTTCCCCACTGCATGAGGTGACATTGCTGCGCAACCTCACAACAGCACAAAACTAAATCAGTAACGGACAATGGCTTGCGGTGCACTGAGTCACTGGCACCTGGAGTGCTGAGCACGGTATCAGGCTGGTGATGGCATCCACGACAGGTCTGAGCAACTCCGTAGGTCTGTCAGAACCACCGTTTCGACTCTGGCAGATGGCGGTTGGAGGTGGTCCTTGCGGTGGTGGTGTGTGCCTCCTGCGGTGATGCGATGTCCGGGCCAGTCAAGACTCAATGCTATGTGTGGGCCCTGGTGGCCTGCAGTTGAGGCCGAAGGATGCGGACAGCGCAGGGCCACAGACGCATGGCGTTGATGACCTCAAGACCATCGCTACAGAGGCCATTCAATGTCTCAGAAGAAGGGGTCCCAGGCCTGAGCAGCACAGAGTTAGTGGCCCAGGATGCACTGCGGCCGGCACAGGCACCCAGCCACGGGACGGTGACTTGCGGTGCAGTCAGATGGGCCATGCGACCTGAGCAGGTCCCCATCAATGTCCGAGGTGTATGTTGTGGAGGGTTGCGGGGGACAGTGGAAGGTGTCCTCCAGGGCATGATGCAGAAGGTCTGATGTTATCTGGAAGCAGCAAATGGAGGAGTGGAAAGCGCAACCCTCGTTTTCACCAACAATTCGGTATCAGCTACATGAGGATGAAAACTAGCCCCTATTCCATAGACTCAAACGCCACCAATGTACGACCAGTGAGTGTCCATGAATGTCGGGGAACACACTTAGTGGCACAGGTGCTGAGAGGGGATGCAGTCTGCGATGATGCCGGTACACAGATGTGAACTCCAACATTGCCAAATCAAGACTCTGTGACCTACTGGACCGCAGTGTAGGCCGGAGGCAGCGGTCAGCAGTGGCCCACAGCCATGTGTCATTGGCTCACGAGGCACAGAGTTAGTGACACAGTGGCAGTTGTCGGTAGTGTTCAATCACCTCTGAAACGATGATCCTGTTCCCTCCGGACTGCAACGCGTCATCCTCTTACGCCTCTCCGTGCGTGCGATGAAATGTATTCTGCCTTTTAAATTACCGATGTTCAGTTCCAAATCTGTGATCCCACTTGTGCGCAGCGTAGGCCGAGGGCAGTAGTCCGCCTAGGCCCACAGACATGTGTGGTTGTGATGCCATGCACAGACTTGTTGCCACCACATCGAAGGGTGTATAGTGAATTGTTCTCTGCCTTAAATAATGTTCACTGCCATGGTGTAATCAAGACTCAGTTCCAAATGTGTGACCTACCTGACCGTGGTGTAGGCCTGAGGCAGCGGTCAGCATGGCCCATTCACTGAGTGTCGCCGGCATAGGTTGGATGGCCCCACCGGCCTGCGTAGTTCAGGTTCAGTGGCACCACGTGTTCGGTCACCTCCGTGTATGTGACCCGGCATTCGTCCGGACTGAGACACATCTTCCTCTTACACCTCTCCGTGCGACCACTGGTGTGGACTCTGCCATTCGTGCTTTGCGACTAGGTGCTGGATGTGTGACCTACTGGTCCGCAGGGTAGTCCTGGTCCCTCATCCACGTGTCGCCGGCTGGTGTTGAACAGGGTTAGTGGCACCACGTGTCGCCGGCTGGCCTTGAACAGGGTTAGTGGCTCCAAGTGTCGCTGGCTGGCCTTGAACAGGGTTAGTGGCACCACGTGTCGCAAGATGCCCATATGGAACTATGCCTCACAGTTTGGGGGGGTCTGGTGGTGTAGCCGCTGGCCCGGATTTGGGGTCACTGCCATTCATGACTCAGGGCACAGTTTCACACATGGGACCTACTGGTCCGACGAGTGGGCCGAAGGCGGCAGTAGAGTGCGTCAACGAGAAAGGAGTAAGGCGGGCCTGTGTCGTGGAGGCCGTGATGGTCTGAGGAGGCTGCCAAGGTCGGGCTTGGAGCTTGCGCCAGCACGTGGTAGGCCCTCCTTGACACACGCCGGTGTCGGCAGGTGATCAGTGTGGCCTGGCTGCGCAGGGGCAGGCCTGACAGGTTCGTGGTCCAGCGTGCCGGGGTCCGGCAGGTGCACAGCATCGCAGGCAACTCCGCTCACGAGGACGGCGTCGGCCTCGTGGCGGGGTGGGAGGCGCCACCCTGGCAGAGACGTGGGTCTTTCCGGAAGAAGACCACGCCCAGTCCTACGTGCTTTTTATTCACACCCCTAAGCTGGCGTGGCGTACGCCGGGCCATCCCACTCCGGTGACGCTTAGGGGGGGCGTAACAGGCAACAT
The DNA here is from genome assembly GCA_963921515.1 of Calotriton arnoldi. NCBI lineage: Eukaryota > Metazoa > Chordata > Amphibia > Caudata > Salamandridae > Calotriton > Calotriton arnoldi. The sequence continues at coordinate 1,826,611 of CAWUFW010002747.1, read as the reverse complement.
TTCCGCGAGGTCCCCCACTGGCTGGGGTGACATGGTGGCATCCACTGTCCACTACACTCCATACACTAGCGGTGTATGTCGCCATGGATATGGGTGTGTTCTGAATACTGCAGTGTGTCCAGCACATCTCCGCCACTCTTGGCATTGTGTACTTTCCCAATCATGGGTCTACTGCATCCTTCACACATGCCTGGTTGCCACCTCTCCACACATTCGGCTATTATGTGGCTGAGGTGCCATGCAGTTGCTGGCTCATGTTCAGGGCTTGCCCATGTGAACATTGTAAGTTGTTCTGTCGTGTCTGGTGGGTGGGCATATTGTTGTGCCTGTTGTATGTGATTTTGTGATGTGTGCATTGCCAGAGTTGTGAGTTGCATGGTTGCGGAGTTGAGGTGTGTGGGGTGTTCATTTGGATATTGCCAAGGGGCTGTGCATTTCCCTTGTTGCCATCCTGGGAAAGCTGGTTGATGATGGACTGTCGGAGGATGAAGGTATCATGCACACTGGCTGTGTATTTGAAGGCTACATTGTTGGGGGTTCCACGGTGTTCTGTTGTTGCCTGCACATTGATGTGAGACGTGTGCTTCCTGTTGCGGTGATTGTGTGCTGTGTCACCAGGGGGCACAGGTAGTGCATGTGTGCTGTGTATTGCCCCCAACACGTGCGTGCATCCTGCTTGGGCGTATGGTCCTTGCTTGGTCTCCAGGGGATCCTGCGCATTGTGTTGTACGTATGGGGACTGGGGTACCAGGGTGATGGTGATGTCCAGGATAGGTGTGGGGGACTTGGATGTGGCTGGCTGTGAGACTCCTCCGACTCTGGTGGGTGTTGGTTGGGGGGTACCAGGGGCCAACAGGTGCAGCCAAGCCAGCAGCTTTGTGTGGGGTGGGATGTTGGTTGTCCGCTGTGTTGGTGCCGTAGGCCTGTTAGGCGATGATGGTCAGGATGCGTAGGATGTTTGTCACTTTCAGTCTGTAGTGGACGGTGACATTGTCAGATGTTGGGTCTGTGCGGCTGGTACGCTTCCTGGGGGTCCGCTGTCTTTGTCTGCGCTGCGTCTGTGGTGGTCCGGGGGGGGTTGTTCCGGGTGTGGGTTGGGGTCCTGGGGTGGTGGCGGTGGGTGTTGTGGCCCTCTCGGGTGTCCGGGCCGCATGATGAGTGGCTCCATGGCATCTGTTGCCCTTCGGATGTGGCCCTGGGCTGTGCTCCCTTTTGTGGTGCTGGCTGCTGTCTGACTTTACACCAGGTCAGAGCAGGTGTAAATTTCATGGTGCTAACGTGCCTTATCGCCTGTTTTGTGTTCTTATCGCCGATGTGGCTGGTCGTTGTGAATGTTGAGGTGTGATGTTGTCTCGACTTTTGGCACGGGAACGCCTACTCTGCATCTCATTAGCAATATTTGCGGGGGTCCTCTGTGGCAATGTTTTTTGCGGCTGCTATCGCGGGTAAACTGGTGCTGTGGGCTGTTAACACCGGCTTGTGAATGGGGAGGTAAATTTATCACGACTTTGGCTGCGATAAAGTGCCGTTAATTCGGCGATAGCTCCTTGTGAATATGCCCCTGAGAACGCCAACCAGCCCTGGCTATTAAGTCGGACCGGCCTGGGGGAGTTTGGGCAGTGGGGCTGAGGGGGTGCTGGTGGGAAACATTGCTGCTGCTTTTGTTACAGGAGACCAATATTGCAGCACTGCTGAAAAACTGTCCCCCAGTAACAAAAACAGCCCCCACAGGTCCAAAACCGTCCCCAACCCTTTCGGCCTACCGGGAAATCGCACGGTGCCCGCTACGGCCAGTCCAGCCCTGATTGACTCTATTGTTCAAACAAGGCATGTGAGAGTGATCCATCTTTGAAACTTGAATTAGGCCCTTTCTTTGCTGCTACAATTTTCTGTTTTTCATGAAAAGTTGAGGCCCGTGGTGAAAGGCTTTCTGCCAGCTCATATGTCAAAACTAAGTCCAAAGAAATCACAATTTCATCTCACTTTCCAGAGTAAATAACTGCACTATTCAGGCTCTGGGTCATCTGGCAACTAGGGAATCTTACCAAACATAGGCATTTTCTGAAACATAGAGCCCCAGGGGAATCCAGAGTGGTGTGACTTGAATGGATCCCAGCATGTTTTCTTGACCAGAATGCAATGCAAATGTTAAAGTATGGTCAAAAACCGTATTTTCCACTATACATGTGACAGAAACTCCAAGCCAATGGCGAGAGTCTTACCAATTTGTGCTTCCTCATTTCTACCATTTGAAATATTGACTCCCATGTGTGGGTTGACTTAACGCACATTATAGGAACGAACCAAAACTGTAACTGTGTGAAGACCTCATTGACACTACATTGACTTTCCATGGTCCAAGTTTGACTGGTTTTTCTTGCAGGCACTAGTTCTACCCCCACAATGGAGTACAGTTTTTATTGAAAGAAGTGTGGAAACACCGAGTGGTAGCATTTTGGTTGATCCCTACAGATTTCAGAACATTCCCTCACAGAAATGTAAGGAAAAGCTGTGGTTTTAGCCAATGTTTATGCTTGCAAGGCATTATTGTTGAAATAACTTAATGGGTTAAAAGCAAGTCACACCACTCTGGACTCCCCTCCATGTCTAGTTTTGAGAAATGTCTGAGCAATGACAGGGAAACTAGTTTGCCCTGGATGCTGGTCAGGCACAAGTACTGCAGCTACCAAATTGCCAGAATCAGTGAATTTCAGAAGAAATTGCTTGACGTTTTCTTCTTGTATTATGGATCCTTTCCGTTCATGGTAATAGGGCCACCCACATACATTGATGGACTGTTTTTAGCAACAAAGGTGTTGAAATGTTGGGTGGTAGGAATTTTGTCTATCCCTGCAGTTTTTAGAACTCTCTCTTGCAGAAATATGAGGAAATCTGTAAATTTAGCCAAAGTTTGAGGTTTGTGGGGTATTCTGTGTACGAAAACATAGTGGGATCTATGCGAGTCACACCATCCTAGACTCCTCTGGGTGTCTAGTTTTCAGAACTGTCTGGGAATTTGCATTTTCTTGGGTGCTGGGCAAGCCAAAACTTAAATACTAAAGTTACCAACATTGCCAAAACTTGTGAATTTCAAATAAAACATCTCTGTTTTTTCTTATTACATTTTGGGGCCTTTCTTGTTGTGGGCAATATGTCCATCCACATAAGTGTGGAGCTGTTTCTATCAGGAGAATTGTGGGAATGTTGGATGATAGGTATGCCCATAAATTACTGAACTTTCCCTCTCAGAAATGTGAGAAGAATATATGATTTAGTCCAGGTTTCAGGTTTACAACTGTCTAGAATTTGTAGGTTTTCTGGGTGCCAGCTGAGCCTGTGCCTTAATACCACACTTATCCATGCTGCAAGAACAAGCAAATTTGAAATGTAAAATCTTGATATTCCTTGTTGATTTTGCAGCCTTTCCTGTTGCGGATGATAGACCTATACATGCAAGTGAGGTACTGTTTTAATCAGGAAACAAGATGAATTGATGTGTAATAGACAGACTATTGATTCCCACAGATTCCAGAACTTTCCCTTACAGAAATGTAAGAGAAAATGTTGATTTTAACCAAGGTTTGAAGTTTTCATGTCTTTCTTGGTAAGAATCCATGGAAGTCACACCACCCTTGATGGATATCTAGATTTAAAAAAGGTCTGGGGTTGGTAGCTTTGCCTGGGTGCCAGCCAAGTCATGGCCCAAATGCTGCAAGAACCCACATCGCCAGAACTAGCAAATTGCAAAGAAAAGGCCTTAATATTTTTGTATTTTAGGGCCTTTCCTGGCGTGAATGATAGATCTACCCACACAAGTGGGATACCGTTTTTATCAGGAGAAATTTGGTAACGCTGGATGGATTGTCAACATTTGTAGATTCCAGATCTTTCCCTCATAGAAATGCGTAGAAACTGTGATTTTCATCAAAATGTAATATATACAGGACATACTGGGTAACAATACATAGCTGGATCCACGCAAGCCACCAAACAATGGACTCCCCTGTCTATGTTTGGTATTATTTACTGGTTGCCAGCTGATCCTAGTCCCAAAAACTGTAGATGTGATCATCGATTGACTTCTCAATTAGTTGTAAGAAGTATATGGACTACTTTTAATAGCAAATTCAAATTGATTCAGGACAAAGTAGCTAACATCTCTCATCAAAAACTCAATTCACCTCAAAACCACTTACACACAGATCTACTTCTCAAATCTTTGAAGTTCACAAACTACTTTTAGCACATCATTGCAGTCCTATCATTAAATCCAACTATAGCCCTTTTTAAAAAGCATTGCTTATTTCAGGTTCTTTTCCCCAACTCTCTCCCAACTGGCCAAGTCCCTCCCTGGCTAAAAAACTCCAATATGGACCCATATAATCTCTCCAACTATAGGCCGACCACCAACCTACCTTGGCTCAGCAAAGACATTAAACGCTGTTTTTCTACAACTGACAACATTTTTCAAAGATAACATTTTATTTACGCCACACCAATATGGCTTCATGTTTAGATTCAGCCAAGAGACAGTTACCCTCAAAGTGCTTGATGACATAAGGATGATTTCTCCCTCCTGGTATTTTTGGATATCTCATCTGCTTTCAAGATCATGTCAGGCTGATACAATTGCTAAAGTACAGAATTGTGTCATGCTATCAAATCCAGAGCTGGTTCTCATATTACCTCACATCGTAGACATATTATCAAAATAGGAAACAATTGCTCCTCGATGTGCATCGTGAATTGTGATGTACCGCATAGAATATACGTGTACATTACCATACGGTTGATACTCAGCTATACATAAAGATTTCATATCTGAAGGATATCCACACATTGAAGGCCTGCCACCTAATAAATACAACAATGGATGTCAAACAGCCTCTTCAAATAAACATAAAAAGACAGACTTCTTACTCAATGACAGAAATAAAAACACATTGTACATGACCATATTGAATGAATTCTTAATCAACAATTTTCCTTCGATTGTCTCACTAACTGAAACATTCTGACTTTAATCCCTCACATCAATAATCTGGCTCAGTCAGTTAATTCCTTCTTTCATGCCTTGAAGAAAGTAAAGCATATTTTGACCCTGAACCAACTAAGAATCACAGCCCACATTCTAACCTCCCACCTGGATGGCAAAGCCAGTCGAATAGTGAAACTATGATGTAATACTGGCTCGTTGTGTCATCACCCATGGTTGGTTTTACATCGATTGAATCATAGAAGGTCAAGGTTATAAATAAATGTAGCCGGTAAGGTAATATACCAAACATTGTAACATTACACCCAAGACGGCAGCTAAAATATGGTATTGTACCTAGGTGGCGCAGCTCTCTCTTTGCCTCCTTGTCACCTGCCAATAGGAGCGTCCTTTGGATATTTTAAATGCATTATCCAACCATGTTTGTTTTGCAACAATTGATAAGGCAATGGAGCCGAAAAGGTTCTTGCTAAAATAAACAATGGATTTGGATTTGAGAAACGTGCTCGAGTGTTCCCGTACAGTATATATATATAATCCACAGGTCTCCTCTTAGTATATTTGAAATACGTTTTTTATTCAAGAATATAGAACACGAGTCAACATCTTCCCCAACGTGTTTCGGAGATCGGCGTCTCCTTCATCACGGGTTTTGGTGTGATACCAGTTCAACCAATTAATACGCACATTCGTGAGTAAAGCCATGCCGGTAGAAAGAGGACTCTATTGGTCCTAGAGAGTCTTCTAAAAAACAGTGTTTGCTTTCAGCATCATTTTTACACAGAGGAAGTACACTAATTATTTAAAGCAAAATATTTTAAAATATTTTAAAATATTCGCTCACAGAGATGCATGGTGGTTAAAATGCACAGCCATGCTTGGTATTGAAACTAAATTCATATAAACAATGTATGCCTCAAATCAGACTTAATAATGTAATGCCTGGACTTTTCACGAAATTTAACATGTCACTCGGATTTTTGTGTGTATTGTCATAAATGTCACTGCAATCAGTACTACATTTGCAGCACTATACATAAGGCCAAACTACGAGTATTAGAACACATGAGAGCTGTTACAAATGTTTATACTTGGAACAACCATGGCCCATTGCAAAGTACCTTAGATGAGTCATCTATGGAGTCTAGATGTGGGAAGCAAGAAGGCGATGCTTCATCGTCGAACCACTGGGTTGGAGGTGATGCATTGGCGCCGAGCCGCGCAAAGTTGGAGATGCGTTGGAAACTGGAAACGATGCGCCACACAGTCAGCGATGCAATGTCCGTGGTCCGTGGTGCAGTGGCGATGCGCAGCCATCGAGGGAGATGCACCGGTTGTGATCGGCGCAGCGTCGTCGATGCGTGGACTCTGGCAGTTGCAGCACTTTATGCCCACTTCCAAGGGCCCTGGACTGTATTTGCACCACATGTCAGGGCAAGACTTTCAGCAAGCAAAGTCCAGGTGCTGTTGCAGGTTGATGAGAAATGTTTGATGTCCCTGAGACTTAGAACAGTGGGCAAGCCAGCATGCCCTTGGAGTCACTCTGGGTTAAAGTGAGATGGGTCAGTCCTTCCTCAGCAGTGTAGAGGGTAGCAGGCACCAGGGCAGCACAGCTGAAAAGCAGTTCTTCCAGAGATACAGTCCAGAAAAGTGGCAGTCCTTGTAGGAGAACAGCAGTCCTTCATAATGGAAGAGTTCTTCACAGGTCCAGTAGTGTACTCAAATGGTAGGGTCAGAAGTCCAGTTCTTATACCCAGGGGTGCCTTTAAAATGGGTGTGACTTAGGTCCTCCCTTCCAGCTCTGGCTCCAGACTCACCCCAGGGGGGTATGAAGCCCTTTGTGTGGGGACAGGACATAGCCTATTCAAGTGTAAGTGTCAGCTCCTCCCTTCCATCCTGCCCGGGATGACCCATCTGGATGTAGATGGCCATTCAGTCAACCCTAAGCTCTATATGTGTGCGGCTCTCTAGAGGGAATGCACAAAGTCCAACTGTCACCCACCCCAGAAGTATATTGAAGACAGGCTGCAGGCACACAGGGCTAAGAGCAGAAAAATTCCATCTTTCTAAAAGGGGCATTTTTAAAAGGGCAATGATAAATTCAACTTTACCAGTAAAGAGGATTTATCATTCACATTCCAATGATATAAAACATGACAGATTTACTCCTTCTCTAACCTATGAGAGGGATTGGCCTCACAATAGTGAAAAACGAATTTGGGTGTTTTTCACTACCCGGAAATGCAAAACTTAAAAGAATCTGTCCTACCTTTTGACTACACAGCACCCTGCCCTTTGGGCTACCTAGGAACTACCTTAGGGGTGACTTATATGTAATAAAAGGGGAGTTTAAGGCATGGCAAGGGGTTTTAAATGCCAAGTCGAAATGGCAGTGTAAACTACACACACATGCACTGCAGTGGCAGGCCTGAGACACGTCTAAAGTGCTACTTGTGTGGGTGGCACAATTAGTGCTGCAGGCCCACTAGTAGCATTACATTTACAGGCCCTGGCACATGTAGTGCACTCTACTAGGGAGTTATAGGTAAATTAAATATACCAATCGTGGATAAGTCAATCAAACCATGTTTAGGGGAGAGAGCACATGCACTTTAGCACTGGTTGGCAGTGGTAAAGTGCTCAGAGTCATAAGGCCAACAAAACAAATTCAAGAACATTGGAGGCAAGCAAGCAAAACATTTGGGGGAAGACCACCCCATGGCTGACAGGTCTAAGAGTCTAACTGCTTTCCCAGTCCGTCCACATTCAATCTTAGCTTTAGCTTTCTCTTATATCATCAGGGCTAGAATTCAGGTTGTGTCAAGTGTGTGGTACTTGGGGTTGTTGTGTGCTATTTAATCTCTGTTCAGATATAAAGAAAAGTAGCACTTCATCCCAAGTGTGCTATATTTATTCTACATGCTTCACTGTTTTCCTCCCTGTTTACTGGTGTGTATAGGCTGTGCATGGTCTCAGCCTCCACCCATCTCTGGACCCATTGCTTCCATCTACTGAGAGGAAATGCAGTGGCAGGATTCCAGGCAATTGCAACTGCCTTTCTTGCCAACAAATGCCAAATCTATATATTTAGATGATGTTGTGCTTACTTTGTTGTATTTAGGGTAGTGAAAATGGATAGGCAGACAGCCTGCTAGGTTACATAGCCAAGTCCTTCCTTTGGCTGCCATCAGCTGGCCACCAATCACCTTCTAGAGATGACTCCCTTCTGAGTATTCTAGCACTGAGTAAAATCAAGCATCTTCTCATTAGGGCTTTAGGAAATAGCTATCTCGCAGATCGTATTGACCTTTGTACAGTGTGAATCCACTAGAAAACAAAAATGCAGCTTTTTACATGACAGTTGTGATACTCGACAGAGCTTGCAACATAAAATTGATACTGTTGATATAGTCTTGAACCTATTGTCGACAAGCCCACTGAAAATATCTGGTTGGGTTAGAGTGACAGAACCCAAACTGGGAACAGTGTGACCTACAGTACAAGAAATGCAAAAACACATTGGTAAACTTCAAGAATGAGTAAGACTTTTTTAATACAGTGCAGAAGACTTGGAGAGAAGATCAAGAAAAACCTACCATCAGAATTGCAGTCCTACCCCAGAAATGAGACGGTCCAAGTACAAAGGTATTCATTAAGGCATGGCAGACAAAGCAAGAGGTCCCGATGGGCCTATCCATAAGCCTACAGAGTACAAGCAAGTATCCTGGTCCCTGGGAATCTACCTTGTCTGTGATGGCTTTCTTATTGTATTACAGAGATTGTGATCACTTCTTTTAAAAGACCAGACAATTAGGTCCATTACCAATGGAAAAACTGCAATATGTTCATATTTCCAAAGATCAAGAGAGCAAAACAAGTCAGACAACTGGGTCTTAAGTACATGCTCCAGCTCCTAGTCTACATGAGAAAATTTGATCGGGTTACCTGCAGTTCTTCAAGACAGCATGGGAGGGGGCAGAGACCTAGGCAGTGGGGCATGATTTGAGAGAAGTAGAAGAAAGAAAACCATGCCTGAAGAGGAGAGAGTACACCATAACTGCACACAAACTGTTATAAAAAAATAATCAGAAGTTGTTGGAACTTGAAATCGGAGGGTAGACAACCGCAGATCCACCTTCTTGAAGGTTGCACCCCGTTGACCTGTAAGTCATGTTCATTCATAACTGTGAATGATTCACGCAATGCATCCATGAAGTAGAGCTGTCTCCTGGCCTGGTTAGTAAAATCAGGGGTGCACATCCACCCATAGCTTCACTACAAACATCCAATGGCATAATAGTAAACATTGAGAAAGAGATTAATGAAATCCTAGCGGAATATGATGCTCAGTTATATAACGAGGACATCAGAATCATGAAGGAGGTATGTGCACAAGGCCCAAATGAAAAAAACTATCACTAGAGCAGCCCAAAAACTTGAAACACCACTGGAAGTAAGTTAAATTCAAGTCACGATCAAGGGAATGACTAATAGGTCAGAACAGACTCCTGGCTTAGTGTTCTGCAACCAACCACGACATACAAGCATCAAAACCCTTTTATGTGTACCTAGAGGCAAAGGAAGGAATGACTCTACCTCTCTATGAGAGAGGCTATAGTGGTTGACCGTCTTAAACAATGCAAGGACCCACTGGAGGTGATTATATGTCACCCCTTAGTTATATTAAACCTAGTACACCCTGATCAATCGGAAATACTGCTCCAAACATAAGATGTTTACACCACTCCCTCTATTCAGGGGCGGCTCCTCCATGTGGGTGGTAGAACATCGCCCCACTGCTTTCTCGCAGTGCGAGAAGCAGAAACATAGAATGGTATTATAAATACCATTTTATATTTCTGCTTCTGGCACTGCGAGAAAACAGAAGGGTTTGGTTGGGGGCGGGCGGGTGTGCGGGCCTGCTCAAGGGCAGGGGAGGAGTGGTTAGCCCAATGCTGTTGGCCCTGACTGTTTGGTCGGCCCTCTGGGGCCGACCAAACCAGTCATGCTCACTCTCCATTTTCTCCATGTAGGCTGCATGCAGCCTACATGGAGAAAATGGCCTCCCCATAGACGCCTGTGCGGTCGGCGTCCCAGCCAATCACAATGCTGCAGCGTTGTGATTGGCTTAGGGGAGGGAAGGGAAGCTGCCTGCTTCCTGTTGCAGAGGACAATGTGGGACCGATGACGTGGGACCGGGCTGGCGAAGGTAAGTTTTTTATTTTAAATTAAAACTTCCCCCCATGTGACCCCCTCCCCGCGTGACCCCCACCCTCCCACCCGCGAGTCATGCCAGCCGCGACTGCCTCTATTGCCAACTGATATGTCAGATCCGGCCTCTGTTGACATGTAAAAAGCAGTTGACACGCACAGCTTGGAATACCTTTGTATAGACAGTTATGTAGGAGATGAGTTCTGGAAAGGAAATACAGTATGAATACAGTTATTGTATTCCAGCCTAACTGCCCAAGTCCAAAACAGTTAGGGGTTAGACACTGCAAGGGGGGATGAGGAAAGGATGCCAGTTATTCTTGCTAATGTTTTCCCTGGTGACGGAGGTCATAGCTGCAATTATTAGGAAGGAAGTACATGTGAAACAGAGGAAGCATATGTGCTCTGGACAGGCCCAAACATTAAGAATTACTGAGTTGCAATTACTGACCTAACCACAACCCTGACCTCACCACAACTGGCTGATCCAACTTCCTCCATGAGCAAATTGCCAGATTGAACAGGACTAAATTGGAATGCAGATTTGTTACTATGGTACTCATGTTAGCATAAAAACAAATAGCTATGACCGAGATTACCAGATGCATCTCAGATCAGAGTGTGGATTTTTTTTTTTATATTGGTGCCAAAACTTAAACTGCTAATGAAGTTAAACCTTTGCTCAGGCAGAGTTAATATGTGTAAAAATTTCAAAAGTATGAAGTATTACAATCACAAAATGTGCAGCGTTAGTTTGCATAACTTGCCTTTTCATGCCACATAATTAAGTCAAGCTTGCTGTAAAATTTTGTCCTGCCCTGACAAAATTGTAATAGATTCCTAAAAGACAGGGATTAGTTCATTTAAATCTGCTTCTACCATGTAACTCTGACGTCCACCAGGACACTGCTGCAAAACACATTTAACCTGTTACTAGATAATCTTTCGAAGGAGAATAAATTAATTACGGTCAGCTCTACTATTCAAGTCTTCATTCTATTCCACAAAGTCAAAGGTAGCACTCTGCTTCCCAGGATATGAAACATAAATCCGGCTCCACTTAACACTGTCCTACAGCCAATTACCTAGCTGATGATCCATTGGAAAAGCATGATCAAAGTGCTTTTACTACAAGAAAAATCCACAGGTGCCATCTACAAGTTGGCTTCACAGTATGTAAAAATGCATAAGAAACAAGCGTACAAAATTACAGAGATACTTTGACGGCGGACTGTTGTTTCTGCACCTCACATCAGTTTCAATTGTATCAAGTTCCTTACGCAACAAGCCCTTGCACCAGCCGTCAGGTGATGCCTCTGTGAGTCAGATCCTATGCAAAATGGAGGGGTTGGGCGTACGCCAGGTGATGAAGTCCAGGAAGCCAGTATTTTAGTTTTCAAATGAATCTTTATTTTCAATAAGTTAATTCTCACAGAATAGGTGATTATACGGTCAGCCAAAGCGTTTCGTTCTCATGGTGAGAACTTGTCAGGGCTCAGTAGGTGAGTATCTTTCCTTAGGAATTAAAAGAAGACATTGAAAATGATCGCACTCCACAGGTGTAATGGGTGCAATGTAGCCTAGGTCCAATGTGACCTTCCGTGTCGAAATACAAAAAGCGATCCTTCAGTCAAGTCGGTGTTCCAGGCTATTCCTCTGGAAACAAATGGGGTATCGCAGGGCCTCAGTTGCCCTCAGTTTTGTATCTTTGATTCCAGAATCTCCTGCCAGAATGAGTTCTGGCAGGAGATTCTGGAATCAAAGATACAAAACTGAGGGCAACTGAGGCCCTGCGATACCCCATTTGTTTCCAGAGGAATAGCCTGGAACACCGACTTGACTGAAGGATCGCTTTTTGTATTTCGACACGGAAGGTCACATTGGACCTAGGCTACATTGCACCCATTACACCTGTGGAGTGCGATCATTTTCAACGTCTTCTTTTAATTCCTAAGGAAAGATACTCACCTACTGAGCCCTGACGAAGTTCTCACCATGAGAACGAAACGCGTTGGCTGACCGTATAATCACCTATTCTGTGAGAATTAACTTATTGAAAATAAAGATTCATTTGAAAAACTAAAATACTGGCTTCCTGGTCTTCATCACCTGACGCAAGCCCAACCCCTCCATTTTGCATAAGAAACAAGCGTATCCATTTCGATTTATGGAAATCTACTTGAAAGTCCTAAATACATACATACTGTGTGAAAAACCATCTTTTATGTGGTGTACCTCCAGATTTTTGCTAGCTGTAGAACACTGTGCACTTTACGCCCCGCTAACCAGGGGTACTGTGCCTGTGCTCCGCTTTCGACATGATGAAATTAGGACACTCCTGATTGACATATTTATTTTATCTACAAATCCCTAGTATATTGTACAAAATTGTATCCAGGGCAGATATGTTTAATTTCCAGTGTGTACTGCAGCACTTATGCTGTCATCCACTACAGTGACAGTTTAAAACATGGCTTCTGACCTGCCATTGTAGCCTGACTAAAACAGCTTTTAAACTACAATTTGACCTGTCATGATAAAAACAGTCCTAAACCTTCATCTTAAATGTTAATAAGTAACCCATAAGTGGACCGTATTGCCCATAAGGCGGGGTGCATGAAATTTAAAAGTAGGATATGTAGAAATGTAATTATGAACATGTCCTTACAGCGAAAAAGCAGCAAAAGTTTTCATCATGGTAGCAAGACTGCTGTTCAGTTGGAAAACACTGGGATATAATATTCCATTTAAAAATGTTATCTCTGTCTAGGAAACATCTACAAATGTATTTCTTGACTTTTAAAAATATTTATTAAAAGCCCAAGTCATTGGTGAAGTCGCATTTTCTATAAATATTATGGAAATGTACTTTTAGGAAGTTATCTTTTCCCTGCCTAAATCTCTGGAGGGTAATTTGTATTCATCTCCAGCTGCAGCCCTCTGAGTGCTTAAATCTAAATGAGGTGTGAAAAATGCTCCATGAGCAGGAGGCAAAGACTTCCATGTTAGAGGTGTTTCTGTTCCTCTGGCAGGATGACCATTTGGGCACTGCCCAGGAATCTAATTAACTTCAAAGGTGCCTCCCCATCAAAGGCAGGATGGGGTTGCCTCCAAAACTGTTTTGAAGTGATCACAGTGGCGGGTTAATCATTTCCCTAGCTACATCACTGGGTGGACACACAGTCTCTGCACATGGGGAGATGGGTTTCACCACCTTGTATTTAGGCAGAGAAGGGCACTGTGGGATTGTTGGCTGTAGGGCAGACATGAAATGCAACAAAAGTGGATAGGGTTATTCCTGGAAACCATTACTCCATTGGTTAGATAAATGCTAGCACTAACCCACAAGCTGTGGAAGAAAAGGACTGAACCTGCTCTATGTGGTCTTTGAAGTGGCTAGTAGGACTAGACTTGCTCTCGCCTGTACCCATAACCATAAAATGACTCCAAGGGCCAGTTGGCAGACCTCCCACAGGGCACAACAAGCTACAAGAGGCCTTTTCCTGCAACTGCCCAGCTTACCAGTTCCAACAGGACCTGTCCTAGACCTCTGCAGGAGAGAGTCTTGGTCCCTAATTGCTGTCCCCAAGGTCCTCAATCCTTAGCTGGTGTTAGAGTGTACTCCTCCTATCACCTCTGAAAGCATGGGTCTTCGAAACATTTTTGCTCTGAAAACCTCTAGAGGACCAGGACGAGCTTGTCAAGCTGATCGGACGAGTGTGCATTGCCGATGGCCTGAAGATTCAGGCTTCTACTACTCTGAGCGTTTCTGCAGCAGCAAATTCGGTTAAGCCGGATCTCACAGAGAAGGTATTCGGCCTCACTGAGCCCTCTTTGGCTACATCTAAAAAAATGACTTAGGGCCTCATTACGATGTCGGTCAGAAAGTCTCCAACCGACAGTCGGGTTCCCCTAGACCGTGCCGTAACCGATCCGCCCGAGTCGGTCAGAATCGAATCCGCCCGACCAATTATGATGCTCGTAGTCAGAAGGGGAACCGTTCGGTCATTCTGAATCGGTCCCGACCGGCAATTGGAGAATCCGATTCGGTCGGAGGCGATCCGTACAGCTCTACGGGCAGTGTTTCCGACTGACCGATCATGATGTCGGATTCTGACAGCCTTTCTGACTCGGTCTCTCAGTCATGAAAAGGCTGTCGGAAACTGACTTTGGGGGCCCCTAGAGGCCCCCCTTCATCCTGGGGCCTCCAGTTGGGGCTGCAGAAGTTCCCAAGGTAACCCCCTGTAAGACCATGCACTGTTTGGCAGGCACCATGGGGTGCCTGCCAAAGAGTACAAGGTTTTCGGCAGACACCCCTTTTCCCCATAGGAGCCTGTGTTGTCAGTCGGAACACAGGCTCCCATAGTAGTCAATGGCAGTCCTTCTTAACGGTATTAGGAAGCATCGTAATCGGTCCGGAGGAACCTCCGACTGCGAGTCAGTCGGATCCAAAATCCGAGATGGTGTTGATATCGTAATGAGGCCGTAAGTGTGAACATAGAAATCTTCACAGGGCAAAAGCACCAAAAGTATCCAGCCAGACAGGTACCTTCTCTGGGTGCAAAATTTAAATTTCTCCCACTCTGAGCTTTCCTGCTAAAAGTCAATATCTACACAAGCACTTCATCTAGCAGCTAGCCGACATTGTGGAGGCTTTCTTGCCCACAGCCTACTGCCTTGCCCCTCTAAGTCTGAAGGTAAAACTTCTGACCGGGTTGAACCTAGCTTCTGTATTGGACTTATGCGCTATTGTGGTTGCTCTTAACGCATGCCAAGGTGTCGGTCAAGCAGTACCAGATGACTGCAGTTGTCGCTTAACGCTTGTTAGTGCTATTTTCTTAAATGCAATTTAAAATCATATCTCTGGTTTCCCTTACTGGATTTTTGCTGTTTTTGTTTCATATTTATTAAAGTATTCTTTATTTTTCTACATTAGTTACACTTCGCCCGTAAGTTAAGCCTGTCTGTTCTGTGCTGTAGCGACCAATAGGGTTGTGATCTGGCTTATTTAGTTACTTTAGTGGTTCACTCTAATGAGGATTGTGATTATTACTTGAGGAGGGGGCTTACATCCCTCAACTTATACTCCAATTTCGTACACATACATACACACTTACATGTGTACGCACCCAAGCATGCGCACAATTATCACACATAAAAAGTCACTTAGAATTTTGACCTTTCTAAAAAATTCAGAAAGGAACACAAGGCCTACATTTTCAGTGCTTATATACTGGCAACAAAGTGACACTGTCACCTTCTACAGAAACATCTCCTTAGTTGCCATAAACTATGCTTTATATAGTCTCTTCTGTATTACGTGTTATTCCATGGTGTCCAGTATGCATTTTACTGTTGTATATGAAGTACTCTGCCTCTTCTTGAGGCAGGGCTTGTGCCATTTACCTTTCTCCAAAAACAAATTATAACATTTCTTTACACTGCTGAGCATTGTTGTTTGACGTTATAGACACATTCTGTGGCAGGACACGAGGCCCAGATTAATTTAAGATTTGTGTAAAGTGGCAAAAAGCCACTCAAACTTTTGCAAAGGTATTAAACAGGAACTTTACTTAGAGCAAATAGTGCTTTTCACTGCTTTGTGCTACTTAGCGGCAAGAGGGTGTTATGGGGAGGGAGGTCACTTGGGTGGATCAGCGCAAACACCTACAGTTTTTGACACAAAGCCTGTTATACTATAATAGGCAGAACAAGCTTTGAATCAGAAATTAATGCCTTATTAAATCAGGTGCTCAAATGGGAGATGCTTTATTTTATCCAAACAACCCACACATTGCAAGGCATATTTATGAGCCCCATGTACCGCCATGGTGTCACTTTTTGTGTCACTCCGGCGTGGCAAACCACAAAATCATATTTATAAAGCCACACACCTCATAGATATGGAGTAAGGCAAGGCAGCACAAATCACTGCGTTGCCTTACTCTGCGCTAAGGAGGCATTCCATGGGTGTTGAAGTGGGTGCTCCCATGCAACACACAAGGATTTTGACGCTTCCCCAGATTTAGGAGACCATGTGAGCCAGGGGATGCACCAAAACCTTATGCCTCCCCAGAGGAGAAGCAACGAGGAGAAATAACTTTATTTCTCCTTGTTCTTCCTCTTTCTAAGTGTGCTGCAGAATGCAGCACACATAGAAACAGGAAAAAGCCTCCCAAGACTGTTTTTGTGCAGGAAGGTACCCCTTCCTGCACAAAAACAATACTGCCGACAACACATGGACCCTTGCACCATGGTGCAAGGGTGCCTGCATTGGGGCTAGGCTGCCAGAGCAGGGGGAAGGGACAGGAATGCACTGTATTAGATACATGTGGTGCATCCTGCCTTTTCACTTTGACGAAGGGCAGTGCAGCAAGGTGACTTGCTGCGCTGCCCTGTGCCAAATCCCAATAAATCTGCCCCTACATGTGCGTTGCTGTGAACAGCACACACCTGATGTGTGGGATGCTTAAGAGTTTTTCTAGGCAGAGGAATTGGTACTGGAAGAATATGCTTCCAATTCAAATCCTATGCCAGACAGCACATGTTCACTTCTGCACCTTCGTGCCATTCTGTACATCATGGCGGGCAGCCTTTTTAGTGTACCAGAGCAGAGGTTGACAAGAGCAGCAGGTCACTTTTAGGAAGAATGGCTCAGCATGGTTTTCTCCCCCTTGCGCCTTGCCCTTGAACATTGACTGCTGTGCTGCGTTGCACCAAAAATAATAAATCAGAGACATATTAGCTGAATACTGTAGTGCTAGTGCACGCAGTCACTAATTCGAAAGTGGAGGTAAATCTATTTCGAAGGAAAGATTAACCCTCTTGCTCATGTACATATATTTCGCTTACATCTACTTCTCACAACAAGAAGCACAACACAAATGTCAACATTGAAAGAGTAAGTGACAGAGTCAATCGTTTCACTGTAGACGTGTTTTCAATTCCCCAGATCAGTTTATAATTCCTGCATCTTGCAGGTGTTGCTTTTGAGTTCTCTAAATAGGCTAAGACTGTCAGATGCTGCCTTTCCGAAACCTTTCTTGTTTTCCAAGGAGACAGGGATGACTTGTGTCTGCAGGATGGAAGTAACTCCTGACACGTGTATACAGCTCACATTTGATGGCAAGTTCTTTACACTTTTTCTAGAAGGATTTTCATGTTTATAAAATTGTTGGGTTTCCAAAATTGTGGCTGAGAAACTGTTAGAGTGGCAGACAGAACTCATTAGAAACGTTTGATCTTGGTAAAGAAGAGGTTCACGGGTGGAACTTCAGGAATGAATAGCTTCTGTACATTACCAGGTAGTAATGATAACGCACATTGATATGCTTTATATGTGCAGAACCTGTCAATGAAATGAATGCTTTTCTAAATGTTTTTGTGAGAAATCTCAGAATTATAAAATTCCGTTGACTGTTGGACGATAGAGGACCCCATTGGTAACGTGACCTTAGTTGTAGGTTCTTTCCTCTACTTGCTGTCTCCGTTATTTATATCACCTTTCTTTTAATTTGTCTGGCATCTGATACCTAAGGTGGAATCCTCGTTCTTCTACCTTTAGGCCAGGGGTTCATCTCATGTCTGCATATCCCCTGCTGCTCCTGGCCAGAGGTTGTGTGTATCTGGGGTTGGGAGCAGGACTTGGCCCTGAGACCAAATTGTGGCGGTCACTGTGCTGTGGGGGTTGGACATAGGGCCTGCCCTCCAGCCCGACATTCTACCTTCCAAGGAAAGCCAGGCACTCCCTTTAGTGTTTGACTTTGGTAGTTATTTTTTTTACATTGCCTGAACCATGAGAGACATAGGCGAATCAGGAGTCAAGCACCAAATGGCTATTGAATCTAGCACCTAAAACGGCTGCTCATAAGCATATTCTTGTTGAACTACAATGAGAGCAGCATATACGTTTGAACAAAGGTATGAAGTGTCAAGTCAGTAGAGCATATAATAATAACTAAAGATGTGAAGGTGGATCTCTGATGTGAGTGGGTGAGCAAGAGGCAGTCAGTGATGCAAATTTGGAAATACAGTTTGAATAAGATGTGATTCACATCTTTCTTAAAAGAATCATAAGCAGGGTTTGTTCGAATTTTGGCCGGAGTGGAGCTCCAGATCTTGCTGAGGTTGCTCAAACTAATTTCAGCAGGTGAAGAAACAAATTGAGATGGTGGAATCTCAAGTGTGTTACATAATGATGTGTCTCATTTTTGTCGGTAGATTTCCATACAACAACTGCCACAATCATATGGGTAAAATGTACTCATGTTTACCATAGGTGATATAGGCCTTACAGTGACTGTGCTCAGTAGAAAATAGTGCTATGTTCATCGTAGCTCCCACTGTGGTAGAAACATTCTGATTTCCATCACAATGCCTTAAATTCAGGCTGCTTTGTCACAGATAGTTCAAGTGGTAGTCCTTCAAACTGCAAACACATGATTCTAAAACTGTGAGCCCTTTGATAATACCAGGGGAGATATTTACGAGGTTAATATTATTCAACATGGATCTCCCCAAGTTAAATTATGTGGCCGTTCTCTCCATGAACATTATAGTCATACTGGAAGATGGTCAGGAGGTATAGTCGACATATTCAATTGCAATTGTTTCAGGTGAAAAAATAAAGTTTTGTCAATTTCATAATCTGAATAATGAAATGGATAAATATAATGGTAATTCATTCAGGATTGGAAGCTTTGGTAGACAAGGAAAAAATGTAGTTAGTGAGTGTAACTCAAATTACTAATATTCCCACTTGCTCACTCACACTCACTCACTCATTCACTCCCTCGCTCACTCATACACTCACAATCATGTGTGCTCGGATGAATGAACGATCATGCAAGATCATATGCTCTGACTGCAAATGCATCGGTCTAAGGGGGTCATTATGATGGCGGGCGGATCGCCCTCGCCGGGCCGGCGGTAGTCACCGCTGGCCCGGCGGGGGTGATCCACCCGCCATCCACACAGCAAAGACCCCCGCCATATTATGATGGCTGGGGGGTCCGCCGCGGACGGAAAGACTGTCCACCGCTTTTCCACTGGTCGACTCGTCGACCGGCGGAAAACAAGGATAATATGGTGGCGGTGTCTGCAAGACACCGCCATCCATATTAAGATGAATGCGGAGAGCAGCCTTTCCATGGTGCATTGCCGCCATGGAAAGGCATACGGTGTTTGCATTTGGGGGCCCGTTGCGGGCCCCCAGGGTGTTGAGGGGGTAGGGGGTGCACATGGGGGGTACCTGCATTTGTATGCACAAGGTGGCAGGCACCGCGCGGTGCCTGTCACGTTGTGGATGCAAATGCACGACGTGCATTCACAGCATTGTGGCAGGCGGTGCTGTGAGCACCGCCCGCAACAATGCTGGGAATAGGGTGTCCCACCGCCACGGTGGCGGTGGCATCCTAATGTCAGGTGCGGGACCGCCGCACCCCTTGCGGATGGTCCCGCATTCCGTTACGGTGGTCTGCCCGCCATCGTAATGACCCCCTTAGTGCCTCAAAGTTAGTACAGGGAACGCTTCACTATCCATTAAATGATGCAGCAGAAAAAAAACGACGGGTGGCCACATCCTTACCTGCGGATGTCCTAAACCAGTGCTTGCTGGCATTTTTGGGTTGTCTAAATCTCAGCTAAGGCTGACAGAGGTTGGTGGTGTAGTTCTTTATCCTGAGCTTAATGTTTTAGTCATCTGTACTCCACATTAAGCCACTGGCCGAGATTGCACCCATATCTAATATATTCAGTTTTCACAGTTCATGCTCTAGCTGTGAATATGCTCCCTGTGCATAATGTGTGTTTGTCGGAATATACTCTGAACCCTGTTTTGTAAAGAGGTTACCAAAGTAGTTATGCTTCAAAGAGTCACACATTCCTGATCATGAAGATCACAAGACTCTTCTGGGAACAACGATGACAAACCATCTCAAACCTGTGCATGTGCACTGTTCCCTAAACCTAGAGATAGCCAGGTGTTAGGTATCCATCAAAAGACAGAGGTGCAACTGGTAGCACTACACGTCTGGGAATGTGTACGCTGAAGAGTGGACAGATTTACAACAGAAGTTACAGATAAAGAAAGAAGAGAGAGTCACAGCAGTTGAAAGATGTATAAAGAATAAAAATCCACACTGCACCTTTCTCCGCCTGAGACACGAGATTCTCAAGAATCAAACTCCTCATCAAGGGAAGAGATGCAGTTAGGAGGTAAGGTGCATCTGGGCATCTTTAGTAAGAGGACGGGAAAACTGCTTCTACTGAAGCTATGGAGAAAGAGGAAAGAAGAGAACCACAACTTTGGGAAAATATACAAAGAACAATAGAGGGCTACTCTGGGGCATATTTACACTGAAGTGGTGGAGCGTGGCGTTAGCCTCCTTGGCTTAACAAAACGCTCCAACACTTCTGAAACATGGGGCTGCGCCATATTTACAACAATATGGTGCAGCCCGGCATTTCCCCCTGCGCTGGCACTAAATTTAGCAGCCTAGCGCCAACCCAGGCACCCTTGAACCATAGTGCAAGGGTGTCTGCGTTGAGGGAAATATTGTTTATGTGCAGGAGTCCCTTCCTGCACATAAACAATCTTTAAATTGCGTTTTGTCACTTCTATTTGTGCTGCTTAATGCAGCTCACATAGAAGTTACAAAATTTCATTTTTTTTAAAGATTGTTTATGTGCAGGAAGGGTCACCTTCCTGCACATAAACAATCAATGGCCTTTTGCTATTTCTATGTGTGATGCACAACACAGCACACATGGAAACAGAAAAAACGAGGAGAAATAAAGCATTTATCCTCGTTTTGCTTGTTTAAGACCAGGTTTTCTTTGGTCTTAATTTTGGCGCTGCCTCCTATTTGCGCTTTCCTTGTAAATAGGGGGCAGCGTCAAAATCAATGGGTGTTGCAGTGAAACCCCCACCGCAACACCCATTGCCCTCCTCTTTCACGCTAAATACAGCGTGAAAGGGTGCCTTATTTACAAGGTAGCGTTAAGCCACGTTAAGTGGCTTAACGCTGTCTTGTAAATAAGCCAAAGCACATATTGCCCCACTAAAAGTAATGTTACTGTAGCGATAGGGGCCTGTAAATATGCCCCTTTGTTTCCCACTTTAGTTTACATCTGGACTCCTGGAAAAAACAGTTCTTCTCTCTCATATAAGCCAAAGGTAATACATAGCAGAGGGAGTCCGTGCAATCTGCACCAAGAGATTACAAAGCTGTTCCCCCCTGTAGCACCATAATTAAAATCAAGTCAGTATCTGGAGTCCTGTGTTTTTTTGGCTGACTTTCGTTTATCATCCAGTTGCATTTACAAAAGCAAGACCATGACCATCATGCTTGATTGCATCATGTATTTACTTCATCAATTTAAAGCAAATGCTGTAAATGCAGTGTGGGGTTAGCCAAAGGGAAGGTAAGCCATTTGTTTGTGTGTGTATTTCCTCTCTCCCTCCTCACAAATAGCAGGGTGTAGCTATAATTGGTGCAGCCAGTGCACTGGCACCAGGCCCAGAGGTTAGGAAGGGCAGAGTCTGCACAGCACTGTATACTGTTACCTGAGAGACCGACACAAAGTGCCTGATTACGAAATCGGTTGGACAGCCACCAATAGGCTGTCGGTGGCAGTCCGACTGACTGGCTGACCACCCTTTGGTCCACCGCTGGATTACATTCAAGGCGGTAGGACCCTGAAAGGGTCTGGGGGAATACTCCCGCCTCCGACAGGATCAGTGATCCTGTTCGGGTGGTGGTCGGAATCGCAATCTCGAATTGGAGGCGGTGATGAGGCAAGCACTTTCCTCGAGATTATGATTTCACTTTCCGCCCACCTTTACATGTTGGAAAGACCTCCATGAAAAGGCTGTTGAAATAGGGCCCCCTTCCATCGTGGCCCACTGTAAAGTGGCCCAGGGGGCATATTTAAAGCCCCCACACACCTCCTTGCACTGCGTGCCATGCACCACATGGTGCATGAAAGTGCAGGAAGTGCTCCTTTACACGACAGCTTTTGCTGCGGCCCTTTTCCTGGGCCGTAGCATATACCGCCATGTAAACGAGCACTTTGCAACCATCAGCCCAGCAGTCACATCGTGAACCACAGACTGCTTGTCGGACGGACTCCTGACCATAGCAATAGCGGTCGGTGGTCTGACCGCCCCACATTGCAATCGGCCCCAAAGTCTGCTGTGGGCCTGACTATGTGGGTGTTTAGACAAAATATTGAATAGAAAATATTGTCTGACATGAATATTGTGTCCAGAATATCGTGTTGTCAAAAATATAGTTCACAGAAATATCAAAGGTAATAATATCGTTGTAAGTGCTGTTTTTTTTATATCAGTGTAAAAAATATTGTTTATTAAAATGTCATTGTTAAATATATCATTTTTATGGCTACATGTATGTTTTTAATGTGTTTTATAATACTTGTGTTTTACTTTTTATGAATGTGTTTAATTACTTTTTATAGCAATAAAAAAATGAGATTATTTTATTTAAATTTTTGGGTGGGTTTTTATGGAAAAGTGTGGTTACATTATTAGAAATTGGTCATAATAATGTATTTGTATATTAGATTTTATTTCAATTATAAATTATAGTTTTTGAGTTGATTAAATGTACACATATTTTATCTTTTTTTATTTCAAATATTATTTATACCAGTTTTGGAATATTATGTATTTTATTTTAATAAATCTGGATATTTGTGTGCCTGTAATATAATATTTAATGAGTTTTGACATATATTTTTAGAATTGTAAATAAAACATATGGATAGGTATTGTCAGTAATACATTGATAAATATTTAATATAAGATTTGAAAGTTTTTAAAATTATTAATAATGAATTAAATAACAATTAAATAATTTTTAAATGTAATTGTGTATATAGTTTTTAAAAAATAGTATTAAAATAATTGTGTAGAAAATATTTAAATACATTCATTTTAGAAATGTTTTCATGTTGGGTAAATATGTTTATGTTTTTATATGTTGAATTGTTAATTTGCCAATATAAATGATTAATATAAAAATACGTGTA
This sequence comes from Calotriton arnoldi, assembly GCA_963921515.1. Classification (NCBI taxonomy): domain Eukaryota; kingdom Metazoa; phylum Chordata; class Amphibia; order Caudata; family Salamandridae; genus Calotriton; species Calotriton arnoldi. The sequence goes on along the minus strand of CAWUFW010002747.1, from coordinate 1,803,351 downwards.
TATTTATTAGGATAGTAATATTCAATTTTGTTATGTACACATTTACATGTGCAACAAATAACATTTTTATTTTTTTGGATACTTGATAGTAATCATTCATTTTTAAATATTGGGTACATATATATTTAATTTAACTTTTATATTTTTTTTGCCTCAATTATACATATACATTGTATTGCAAGATGTACATTAAATGGAATATTGTATATTTACCAGTTCAGATTTATTTTCGACTACAGTTTTAGTTATTTTACATATGCATTAATTTATTGGGAATAAGTATAATAATTTACACTCTTTTACTGAAAATACCTTCTATAAAATGGTAAAGATTGTAGTGAGAATAGTAAATGTAACCCCTTTATTATCCAACGCCTTCCCCAAAATGGCATAGATTAGAGCAGGAATAGTAAATGTAACACCTTAATTGTCCAACAACTTCCACAAAATTGCATAGTTTGAGTGAAAATAGTAAACGCAATAATAATTTAGTCATTTTTCAGAAATAAATAAAACTGTTGTATAGTTGAAAATTGTTTCATATATTGTTCATTTGTGTTATTTTATTTATTTGTACACTAACACATTTGTCTTACATACATTTAAAAAACGATTATTTTCTAAATACATTTTAAATAATACTATTATTTTTATAGTATTATTTATTGTACCCTTACAAAAATAGTTAATATTTTTATAAGATTTTGTGACGTGGTTTACACTTTTTAATGCATGTTAATATTTTTGCAACATTTTATAAAAAGTTTTTATTTATTCCTCATTGTATCTGAAAAATAGTCTTTGTTTAATTTTCATTTAGCTACCATTTTTCCACTATCTTGTCATCTATAGTTTATTTGCTTTGTTTTTAGTTCATTTTCCAGGAAGAAAGTCGCATTGAGGTGCTGCTGTTCACCGGAGCAGTTAGGCCATTTTTAAAGATTTTTTATAGGGTTTTGTGGCTTTGGGGAATATAGGAAGTAGTAGTAATTGGTAGTCAGAGGGGTCGATTCCGATTCGGGCCGGAAAACGTACCGACCGACTCGGTGCGGGAATTTATTCCGACCGACACGAACCGGCGCCGTCCGACCTGGGTAGTACGATGAAATGCATGTGAAACCCGACCGACGCAGACGGAATACAAAACGAATGACCGAGCCGGACGGAAACAAGCCATCCGGCCGGAAAAACACTCGAAACTAACCGACCGACATGCACCCGGATAGCGACCGACCGAAACGTACCCGCGAACTCCGACCCACGTAGTACGATGCTATGCGTGCGAAACACGACCGACTCGCACGGAGCACAAGCCGTACGACCACACGCACACAAAACCCAGCCGAATCAACCCAATACTCCGCGACCGACTCGTACGCCGCACATGAAACCAACCTGAAACACAGCGGGAACGAGTCGGACAACATCGCATCAGACAACAGCAGCGTCCGACTCCGACACAAGAACGACTCCTACATGCACCCAAAGCACCAAGGGAAAAAAGTTAAAAAAAAAGGCCAAACAAGCTACCACAAAGCCAATAAATACTGGGGGTGGGTGAAAAAATGGAACAAGGACACACCCCCAACCCCACCTACATAAAGGCCACAAATCCCTACCATGAGCCTTTGCAAATCCCACAGACCTGCCAGCAAACAACACCATCACACAGCAACCACAGACACACTCACAGCTCATGCATCACACAAGCCACACACCATTACCACACTTACAAATAGCACCCTCACACACACCCAGCTAAACCTACACTCACACCCCCCACTTGCACACACACACACACACATCAATAACCACCACCACCCATCACCATGCCCCCAAAGAAGAACCACAAGTTCCTAGATTGTGAATTGGAAGTCCTGGTAGACGAGATACTCAGGGTAGAGCCACAGTTGTTTGGTACATTGGTACAACAGAACCCCATGTTGCAGAAAACCAAGATGTGGGCGAGGATTGTCGACAGGGTGAATGCACAATCACCATGTTTGTGCACAAAGGAAGACATCCAGAACAGGTGGTATGATGTGCGCAGGAGGGTCCGGGACCTACTCAAAAGGACTACATCATCAGCCAGCGCACCAGCAGTGGCCCTCCTGCAAAACCAATATACCTCAGGCCCTGGGAGGAGAAGGTGCGGGCCATCCTACCACCAGTGAGCGTATATGGACTAACAGACATCCCAGAGCCTGGTGAGTACACAACTTATATACCCAATATGGTGTGACAATACACACACAGCACCCTCAAAGGGATAGGCAAACCATGCACCCTCACCAAATACACAGCAAACAAAACATACTCATCCCAAGATGTGAATGCCAGTCAGACAAACACAATACCTGCCATCTCATGGTGACATCTAACTGTGTCATGACATCTACAAGCCTAACAACAAATACAGCAAGGCAGTGGCACAAATAGAACCAACAAACACTCACAGATATATTGACATCACTAGAACACCACCTCACAGGGAAGATCACTGAAAGGAAGGAATTCTGTTTATGCTGTTAAAGTCAGTGTAGCCAATAGCATCATGGGAGTTGGAGTCATAGATATTGCTCAGCCTCACAATTGGCCCATCAACACCACCCTGAACCATGCTTACATCACAGGGAGTGGAAAAGGACTCACAAGATGGCTGACACTGGGTACTGCTGGGGGAGCACAAGGCCCTGCAGGCAACTGTGCAACAACCAACAGCAGGACACCACTGACTGACATCCTGAAAGACAACTTGCACTCCCTGCAATGGAAGCATGTTCCATGGTGGGATATTTGGGCTGGGGGAGAAGTCGGCCCGGATGGCAACCAAATACCACCAATGCTGGTCAGGCACACACCTCAACATTCACATTGACATGCCACAGGTTGGCAGGACAATGTGCTACACCAATATCACTCACTGACTGTCATAACTGAGTAGAATGCAATGTCCAGGGCCGCATCCAGAGGTACAGTCACAACTGTCCTGTGTTTTAACAATTGATGCCTGTAGAAACATACCATACAATCTGTGTCTCTCCCCAAAACAGGTGAAGATGGGGACTCAGCAGCAGATGAGGAGGAGTCCCTGTCCCAGGCTCCGGGGGACACAGAGCTCACTGGTGTGGATCAGCCTCTGCACTCCTCGGATGGCGAACAACAAGCTGGACCCTCCGGTGCCAGTCATCATGCAGCACCAGCAGGACCAACATCTGCACCCCCTGCACCCACCCCTCCAACAACTGCCAACACACAGGCCACCCCTGCCAACACGGACACACCAAGGACCACAGGTGATAACAGCGCAGGGACCCAGGACCAAACTGGAGCCGCTGCCATCGAGCCACC